>OZ010609.1:1970642-2085642 GCA_963932145.1 Acanthosepion lycidas | reverse complement strand
CATATGAAGAGTTAGAGAATTAAAAAGTACTAATGTAAAATCTATAGAAGTTTTGAATTTGTTTTTATGTCGACATTGTAAAACTAATTTAATTCATTCTTTTGATATTTTACTTTGATTATTGTATTTTATTATTCTAATTTTTTCTTCTAAACACAAGTTAACTTATCTCTAAGACTATTAGGAATATGAGTGAAACCTATGATTTTCTATTCTATCTGTGGGTTCAGACCTATCTCCTCCAATTGCCAAAATTTTTTGAAAAAGCCTTCTGGTGTTTTAATTTAGGGTTGGTAAAAGAGTGCCTATGTTTCCATTCCTCGTGGAAATTCCATTATATATATATATATATATATATATATATGGTGCAGTTCAATTTATATTACAAAGAATCATTCATATAAAAAGTAGATAATAAAGTTAATGATATAAAATGGAGAAAACTCTTTGCAAATAAAATTTTAAAGTTTTTATAGTTTCACTGCATAAATTTGGCTCCATTTCTAACAGAAAAGGGATCAAACTCAATTTATTTAATCAGTAAGTGCATGATTAATGAAGTCATTTGATAAAGCATCTGAAGAAGCTAAGAATTCTAACGATGTACAAATACAGATGCCTGGAGAGGAAGCATGGTTTATACATGAGCCTGGAATTATCATCATTATTATTTTAAATTGCTTGGTAAACAGCTTTCATATTGCTTTGGTTATGCAGACTGTCTTTGAATGTGAGAATCTTTAAACCATTCCCTCACGCATGAAAGATTTTTCATTATTGTTTTGTTATCAATTGTTCAGTTGTTGTCTGTGGCTGTCTTCATGTTGAAATTGATTACTAAGTCAATTATTTGTCTTTCAGTGTGGAAGCAGACATTCGATAAATAGATTAAAGAGCAGATGAAATCCATTGTCAAACAAAACCATTAAAATTTGCAAATATCTTTAGAACAAGGTTCTTTATGCATACCTTATACATGTATTGAGTAAGGCATGTGTATTTGCTTCTTTTTTAAATAAAAACAAAGATTTTTTCTCTCGCACTTCTTGATTGTAGCTCTTCCAGCTTCTTTCTTTCCAGTCAAGTTTGATCTTCAAAAATTTAAATACAATGTCAATCATTATCATCTGTCTTCTTAATTCCAGTTCTTTTATTGTCCTCTCTCATTAATAGTAGTTTTTCTCATATTCTCTAACACTCAATAAACCCTTGCATCTTAGTGGCTTTATTGCCTTTGATCTTCAAAAATTTAAATGCAATCTCAATCATTATCTTCTGTCTTCTTAATTCCAGTTCTTTTATTGTCCTCTCTCATTAATAGTAGTTTTTCTCATATTCTCTAACACTCAGTAACCAACTACATCCTAGTGGCTTTATTGCCTTTGATCTTCAAAATTTAAATGGAATGTTATCTGTCATCATCTGTCTTCTTAATTCCAGTTCTTTTATTGTCCTCTCTCTTTAATAATGTTTACTTTTGCTCATGTTCTCTCACACACAGTAACTACTTGCATCTTAGTGACTTTACTGCCTTGTTTGGGGATGAAACGATAAAAAACACAATAATTTGAATGTGAAATTTGCAATTTATTCTCTTCTAATTTAGGAAATAAAAAAATTTCTAACAAATTTTAAAATATTTTCTTTTAATCTTTTTGAAAAAGCCATTTCAAATATTACATTTCTTGAAATATTTGAGGTGATTACAGCCATATCATGTGGAAATACCAGTTCTCATACGATCACTGAAGTTAAGCAATGCCTGGTCAGCAGCTAGATGGGTGACCATTTGGGAATACTAGGTGTTGTATGTTTGGATGTGCAGGTGGTATAATAGATAACAGCTCAGAATTAGAAATCAGGGAGCTGTGTTCCAATTTCAGTCAGGTTTTTTATACTTACATATGTGCAAATATCTTTGTGAAAATTATGAATCCACATCTTCTCCCCGCCCTGCGAGTTATCAATTAATTAGTAGGACTTGTGCCAGTAAATCATTATGATCTCCAAATGGATAACCATAAATCATGATTATTTCCTAGATGAGTAACCGCTTAGGAAATCTAGGACTTGTACCAGTAAATCGTTATTGTTATGGTAATTTACCCATGCACACATGGACTCTCCCAGATGTAAATGGGAGTAGGTACTGCCTTTTGGAGAGGGAAGTATCCAGTAGTCACCTCTGACAGTTGGACTGAACATTCTGGCTGTAACACTCTCGTTGGTATACGTTTGTTTTTCTGTTTCTGTTAATATATTTATTTAACTCAATTCCTCCCACTATTTATGTTATTTGGACTATTGTCCTCATCTTTGTCGATATATTTATTACAACGCTTCGGCCATTATATGCTCCAGCCTTTTTCAGGTGGTTGGAATGTCAAACTGTACCCTTTATTTCACTCACTTGGGTAGACTGTTCTAGTTCCAAAAAAGTTCTCCACTGCCTTAACCAGGTATTGAACTCACACTCCTTGGGTCCTGTCACTGGATCTAACTAACGCCTTTATCCACTGTGCCATGTGTCCTTGAGTAGAGTGAAGAACTTGAGAGGGGAATTAACAGGAGATAACTGAAAACTGACATGCATTAAACATGACATGTGGAACTAGAACAGTCTACTCAAGTGAGCAAAATAAAGGGTTCAGTTTGACATTCCAACCACCTGAAGAAGGCCGGAGTGTACAACGGCCAAAACTTTGTAATAAATATCACAACAGAGATGAGGACAATAGTCTCAATAATGTAAATATTGTATATAATACCTCATCTCAGAAATATAGACAGATACTCAATTCCTCTCTTTGTGTGTTTATTTCTGGCCCTAACAAGGTCACAACAGTTATTATCTCCAAGAAAATTTCTTACAATCTAAAAACATTTTCTTGTTTTAAATAACCTGCAAAATGTTAATAAACGATTAGAAAAAACAAATTAATCAATCACTCTTGAACCCTTTAATATTTTGTAACACTTATTAACATCACCAGATGAGTTGACTGTATAGAGATAGGAGAATTGACCATGTTTATGTATAGGAATCTTTATGATTTAGTAGAAATAAAATGTTTTATTATAAACTTGACAAACTGCAGTAATCTTACTTATTATAAAACGCAGATTGTGTGTGTGTGTCTGTACGTTTATTTATTGGATTGGATTTCCTACATTTTTCAACCGATTTCAACAAAACTTCACAGGACTACGTAAAATTTCCTTGCAGTGGTTCTAACAGTGCCAAAAATTGGAAAAACACAATTGTTTTTGCATGAAATCAATTTGAAAACAGGATTAAGAGGCATCACGAGAATGAAAGGGGGACAACTCATATCAAGTTATACTTATTATAAAACCCAGGTTGTTTGTGTATGTGTGTGTTCGTTTATATATGGGATTGGATTTCCTACATTTTTCAACCAATTTCAACAAAACTTTTTTTTTTTTTTTTTTTGCACACTTTTTTTTTTTTTTTGCACACTTTATTCTTTATTTTTACATTCAGAATGCTTTAAAAATTCCATTTACAAGACAATTGTTTATAATAAAGTTCTATTCAATCGGTAGACTAATAATGATTGAAAACAATGTTTTTGTTTGAGTTTGGGTTTGACCAATTCGTAAAAAAAAAAAAAAAAACTAATTTCGACATGCATGTCCGTCAACCTTAAACAATAATCTTTGTCTTTATGATGGTCGATACTTGATCTATCTCTTACTGTTACATTCCCGGGCAACGTCGTGCCCTACTGCTAGTTATCTGATAAAGAGATAAATGGGTAATAATTTTGTAATTGTCATTTATTTTTTATTATTTTTTTATTTTATTTTTATTTTATTTTTTTTAATGGTTTCTTGAAAAATTGCATAGCCTGGGAATTTGAAATTGTAGAAACGAATCAGCCATGGTGCAGAAGAGAGTTCCAACTTGGATGCATCAGGTGCACTGGAAGAAATCAGTTTCTTCCTTGAATCATTTGTTGACCAGTCAATGCCTTCTCCAACAAAAGCTGTCCTCATTCATAATTGGCTGTTTGGAGAGATGTCTCCAAAGTATGAAAACGGATTACTGCCAGGAAGCTGAGCCCCCATCCAGAAGGCTGTTTACTGGTACAATATATCTCCAAAGGACAGCATTTTCTCAGCACTGCTGTTGGTGTGAAGGGCAGAAGCTTAGCTGCTGATATTGTCTTTGGAGTGTCTGTTGTTTCACCTTTGGCCAGTGGATTTTTCTCATGTCGTTTTCTCACAACAGTGATTTTCAACTGATGTGCCACGGCAGGATTGTAGGTGTGTTGCAAAATTTTTTTCAAGGTCATTAATTAAATTATTTTTAAAAGAAGTCCAAATCACAATAAGTGTACATTTTCCTCTCTGTGCCATCTCCTTTCAGGACATTGGTGATCATGGCTCTCCACAATTTCATGACCTTTGTAGCTCTTAATAAATTTTGTCTTTTTGTTATCTCTCTTGCTTCACCGTCCATTTACTCAAGCTTGCTAGATATGTTGTGTTGTGTTTCTCTTTTCTTCTTGCCTTCATTCTATCCTGTGAGTATCAAATTTTTCAAGCCTTTTTCCTCATTATGTGCCCTACAAATTTCAACTCTCCCTGATGTTCATATAAGGGTCCTTTTTCTTTCTATTTCCTCTAAAACTTCATTATTGCTCACATGTTCAGTCCATGGTATCCTCATCATCCTTCTGTAGAACCACATTTTTGTTGCTTCTTTTTTTTTTTCATCTTAAAGGAGATTGTCCAGAATTCACTGCCATATAGGAGGACTGATATTACATAACAGTTCAGTACTCTTTCCTTTGTTTCTAATGAATTTTTTTTCTTTCTTAATACTTTTCTTGTGTTTTTTTTTGTTTTTTTTTAAGGTATCTTTTGCTATCCCAATATCAGTATCACACTTTCCATCCCCTTTTAAAACATATCCCAGATATTTAAATTGTTGTACTTTAATTGTTGATTTTGGTATCTCCAATTTGTAATTTACATATGAAAATTAAAACCTCTTTAAATTGATTATATAAGTATACCATTGTTATAATAAATAGATGTATACATAATATATAAATAAGATATTCTAAAAAAAAAAAAAAACCTCAAGCTCAGATGTCTCATTAAATTAAGATAAACAGAAAAATATAAGATTTTTTTTAAGAATTTTAATTATTATCTTTTTATAACAATTTATAATAAATTGTTTTGTGTTAATAAATAAATCATAAAAGTAGACTCTTTTCTTCTTTTTTGTACCATCATAATTTAAATGTGCTGCAGAAGTTTCCTTATAAGTGTCCTGTGAGATAAAAAGAAAAAAAAAGTTTAAAAAATATTGACTTACAGAAATGGAAGCTGAGCAATGTTTTTTTACATTGGAATTTTTTTGAACTAAAGTTTAAAGTTTTGTAGACAATTTTTATTTTTAATGGGAAGAAAAGAAATGTCTGTTATCTGAAGTTTTTAATGTTTTAAATTCTGAAAATGAAACTTGTTGCAACCTCTCTATTACATTCCTAAAATTATTGGTTATCTCCTTAGTGTAGACTCTGTCAAATTGTGTAATGTGGGAAATTCTCTGGGACTAAGTTTAAGATTTTAATTTCAGAGATAATACTTATAATGAAACAAGGGTCTGTTTCAGACATGGACAATTTTTTTTCAACTAGTCGCCTGCATATGATAGGGTTCATCATAAAGCATGCAGCATGCCTAAAATAATTCAAGGTAACTTTTTTGTTGAAGGTGTATCAGCTTTTTTCATTACTGAAGACAATATACATAAGCATCTGCCTTGGAAAAATGGAAGTTGATTTATTTTTCTTTGCATATGATTGGTTTCTAATTTATTTGAAAATACAAATAATAATTTTTTAAATCCCAAAAAGTATATCAATCTTCAACTACCCTCACTCTCCAGCAGCTGTTTTAAAAGAGATGATTAGAACTGTAATAAAACGTAAACATATTCTAATGACAAAAGTATGCAGATGTAGGCTTTAAGAAAGCTTCATTTAACTGAGAATATAAGGTTCGCATATAGTGTCCTTTTATAGTCCCAATAAACAGAAGTAGCTCTGTCAAAGAGGAGAGTAACACAACTAGGGGAAACCACTCTTAATTATTCATAACATATATGAAAGTGAATTGTGAATTTATACATTTTCTTTGCTCTTGAGAATTTACAACAAATATAAATGCTATTTATTTATTAGATTGTTTATTTACACTATTTATTTATTCTATAGTTTATTGGAATGGTTGGCAAAACATCAGCAAATTGCCAATGAATTCAAACTTTATAAAATGGTAAATAATAAGGATTTCCTTATAGTTGGTTTACATATTTTAATAATTTAGTAAATGTTTATAGATTTTAAATTGTTTTCATATGTATTTCCTTATAAATTGGTAAATGATAAATATTGCATTCTATTAGTTTTAATTGTATTTTTAAGATGTTGTAAATAAAAAATATTATTCATATTAATAAATATTGTTAAATATTTTGGCGTCAAAAATTCTCAAGAACAAAAAAATGTATAAATTCACTTTCATCATAAGTTTAGGTTTTATAACAATTCTAATCTTTGCTTTTTAAAGCGCTAAACATTGCTGAGGAGTGAAAGGAGTTAAAATGATATCAGTGTCAAGGGAAAAACTGTTCTTTTGACACACCAATTTTTGCAGGTACGAAGATTAAAGATTGCCAATAATATATTTCTTCTGCATAGAAAAAATTGCTATGAAAGTTTCCTATTTCTAAAACAAAAGATGTTTATATGTTTGATCTTCCTTAGGGAAAATTGCCAGTGGTTCAAAATACTGAAAATGTTATCTTCAACAAAAAGTTAAAAAATTCAAGGAACATTGTTTATGTATGTGAAAGTTGGTGGGAACAAATGAGAATGAAATGAAAGAAACAACATTTTAATAAATGCTTTTCTCTTGAAATAAGGCTGAATGATCTGGGGTTACAGCTTACCCTGATTTGTTAGTTACTTGGGTATATACAGGGTTGGGCAAAAATACCTCCCATAATTTAAACTGTCACCTGTGTGGTGCTAGTGAACTTAGGCAAGTAGCAATGGTATTTTCATCTAGATAATATCTTACCTTTATTTTTTTTAACCATTTCAACCTAAGCAAGGCAGGAATGCCACTAGTATGCAGGGGGTTACAGAGAGTGAAAGTGAGATAAAAAAAAAGAAGAAAAGACTGAGGATTGAGGAAAGTATAAATGATGAACAGAATTCAAGAAAATAGAAGATGGCAATTGACATTGTATTTAAATTTTTGAAGATTGTAGTTTTCAGGGAAGAAAGTAAACGGGAGGGAGTTCCACAGATGGGAAGTGTAAGAAAATAAAATGTTGGTGGTTATATTTAATTATTTAAACAGTAAAAGGGTGGGTCCTAGATGCCAATGTGGGAGGTACAGGATGTAGCAGAAATACCAACCCACATTTTAAACTGTCACCTGTGTGGGGCTATTGAACTTAGGCAAATGGCAATGGTGTCTTCATCTAGCTAATGTCTTCACATTTTTTTTTCAGATACCATCATAGTTTGGACTGGTGCATACCATGTGTTTGCTGTTGAAATGATTTTTTTAAAATTGATGAATCTGTATTTGCTACACAAAGAGCTTTTCATGCTCATTTCATGTTACATCAGAATGATTCTGCTCCAGATAGAATATTGACATTGCTATGGGTTGAAGATTTCGGGACCACAAGTTTAGCCCTTAAAAGAGAGCCACCTGGAAGAATTTTGAAATTACAGGTGATAGAAAACTTTAGAAATTTTCTCCAACAGTGTATAGCAAATAGAGGCCACCATTTGGGGGATGTCAGTTTTAAAATCAAATGAATAAAAACTATAGCTATTTGATTAAACAACAGTGAAATAATTTTTTTTAATAGCAGTCACCTTGATCTTTTTCTCAACCTTTAAAATGGCAGTAATTCTGCCACACTATATTTGTTGAAAAACATACTTTTCCTCTTCTAAGTTTGATAAATGTCTATGGTTTGCAAACCCAATGAAACCAATATATTTTTGCTAAATACTCTCAAGTTGAATACATTGCATGAAATTAGTATCTAACTTAACGTCTGCAAGAGATCTGCTGTTAGAAGTTAAGAACTCAAATCGATAAGATGACAAAGTTTTGGAAATGAAGCGCTTTAATGTTCTTTTATGGCTTGGCATTACATTTCTCACTCTGTTGCCTCAAAGTAATATTTCTTTTTTTGGCTCTTTCTAACTTAAGAATTTAGATCTTTGCTCCAGTTCAACATTGTTCTGGCTTTGAAATATTTCTGTATTTGATAATAAAAAAAAAAAGGTTGCTATATTAGTTCCAGAATTTTTGACCTCAAAGAAATTGCTCCAAATTGTCTATATTATTATCTTTCACAGTTTAGATTTCCATATTTATACATTATACTCATCTCTCCACCAATCTTGCTCACACATTTTATATATATATATATATACTAGCTTAAAAGCTACCCTATTGGGTGGCATTTAAGCTAGCTCCTATAGAGGGCTCTTGATTGGGCCTTTATCGCAATAGGTAGGAAGAAGCAGATGCAATAGGCAACAATAAACTACAGAAGAACTCAAAATTGCTCACTACATTTAAGTATAGCATTAATATTTAAGCTTACCTTTTAAAAGTTAAAAAAATAATTCTTCTGACAAAATTAATTTCAAGATAATTTGATGTACATAGGTCCTTACTTTCTGTACAAAGAATTATTTTTATTTCATGGGTATCTTTCACTGAATTTTGCAATTCTGATTATTCCAAAATTTATTTCCAAGTTATAAAACTTATCGTACAAAAAAATTTGTTGCAAAAAAAAATTCAAATCAAAAAATTGCCCAAAACAATCATCAGTTATGAAAACTTAGAAATTCCAAATTTCAGGATTGCTGGTCCAGATCCAGGCTGGAATGTTTTTAATTTGCTCACAGAGTCGCCCTGATTCCAAAATAGTATATGTTGAGGTACAGCCTCTAGGAATAAAGTTGAAAACACAATATAATTTGAGAACAGTAATTTTTTCATTTGAAATGAACTATTGAAAGTTAGAAAGTTTGTAGATTAACCTAAAGTAATTGTTCACTTCACTCGTCAGGAGGTATCAGCAATTCTCTGCCAGTTTTGTCGTTTTTGTCATTTTTGTCATTTTTATAAATATTAAGTTAAAAAATAATAATTTATGCACTTTTTAATGGTGTTATGTGTATATGTACATGTGTAGAATGTCAAGGTTATTTCTTATATATATATATTCCTTTTTTTTCTTTTACCACTATTCTCTCTTCTTCTCTCTGTCCTTTTACCACTATTCCATCTTTCCCCACCTCTGGCCTTTTACTGGCTTACACCTATATCATGTTGAGGCAGGTAAATTGGTCAGTACTGAGATGGGTGACTACTCAGGAATATCAGGTGCTGTAAGCTTGAATGTGCTGGAAATTGAATGAGAAAATTGGAGAGGTGAGTTCAAATTCTATTTGAGTTGGATAACTTTCCCAAGGGTATATAACAATATCCCTCTTTTCCTTCTCACTATGGGTTAACTAGTAAGACTTGTATCAGAAAATCATTATCTCTAAAAAAAATTCTTATAATCCAAATAATGTTTTGGCTTTAAATAACCTTAAAAAAGGTTAAGCTGTAAAAAATCAAATCATCAATCAATCATGTCCTTTTACCACTATTCTCTCTTTCCCTTTTACCACTATTCTCTCTTTCCCTTTTTGTCCTGTTATCACTAGTCTCACTATTCTACCTTTGACATTTCATTACTATTCTCCCCCTCCGTGATCTTTTTACCACTATTCTCTATTTCCCACTTACTCTCTCTTTTTACTACTACTCACTCCTTTTACCATTATCCCTTTATAATCCACCTCTGTCTTTTTATCATTATTCTCTTTTTCCCTCCCTCTTTTTAACATTTCTCTCTTTCTCCTTTCATCTTTTTACCACTGTTTTCTCTTTCTTTTCAATCCATCCTCCCACCACACTTTTCATTTTACCTCTGTGTGTTCATTCCTCAGCTCTGTCCTTTTCCACTGTTCTCTTTTTCCCCTAATCTGTCATTCCCAATGTCATCAGTTCGCAGTTCAGTATCTATGCTGATGACACAACTATTTATGTCTGTCTTTATAGAAAGTTCAATCGGTTTGATAAATAAAGTAAAACTGTCAGCTGATCTTTAAAATAACTACCAATCTGTTGTTAACTGGTGCAAGAAATGGCGTGCAATTTTTAATGCTACAAAAACAAAACTGCTGTCTTTTAGTCATTTTAGAGAACCATGTTTACCTTCTATTAATATGGCTGATGCCAACCTCAATTGAGAGCAACTCATTGAACCTTCTCAGTCTCATGTTTTCCAATGACATGAAAGGGAAAGATTATATTGAATCAATTGCTACATCTACTGCTAGGAAATTTGGTTTATGGACATACAATTTTTCTCACCTGAATCCAACTTGCATTTTTTTTTTAACTGTGCATTGAATATTGCTGCCACATCTAGTCTGGTGCTTCTGCTATATATTTAGAGATTCTTGATAAAATCCAAAGAAGAATCTATCTTACATATTTATAAGTCTACCATTCATCCTTGCTTTGAATATTGCTGCCTCATCTGGTCTGCTGCTTCTGCTATATATTTAGAAATTCTTGATAAAATCCAAAGAAGAATCTGCAATGTTATCGGTCCTAAAACAGACATCTTTTTCACTGTCATTATGTAAATTGTGTCAGTCTTTTTTATAAATATTTTCATGGTAATTGTTCTAATGAGCTTTTCTCCTTCATCCCACGACTGCATAAATTTTAGTATACTACTAGATTGGTAACTAGGTCTCATCATTTTACTATTGAACTGGCCAGATGTAACCATAAGTTCTATTTTAATAGTTTATTTTCTCGCACTTCTTGCCTTTGGAACTCTCTGCTGGTTTCTTGCTTTCCTGTTAACTATAATCTTCAAAAATTTAAATACAATTGTCATATTCTGTTTTCTTGAATTCTGTTCTTTTATTATCTTTCCTCTTCATCAATATTTTCTCATTACAATGTTTACACGGTGTTTGCTTATGTTCTCAGTAGCCCCTTGCATCTTAGTGGCATTATCACCTTGCTTGGAGTGAAATGATTAAAAATAAAAAAGAAAAAAAAGACTTATCTTTTTCCCTTCTACTGTGTTTCATACTCATCACTCTACCTTGTCCTCCACTCTCTCAGGATCATCTTTCTATTATCCCCTGCTCACCACCTTTTCCGGCTTTACCTTTTCTTTCTGTTTGTCTTTGTCTTCATTTTCCCCTTCATCCTTTTCCTTTCTTCAACTTCCCCCACTCTTGCTTTGAGTTAATGATTTGTCTCTGTCTTTTTTTGTTTTTATTTACTCTCACTTCACCATTCCCTACCTCGCTCTGTCTTTCTCATTGGCAGTCTAATGTTTATTCATATCATACACTTTTCTGAACATCAACAATATCCTTGTGATAAGCAATTTCAAACTCACTATTTGTCAATTTCAATTTCTCTCTCTCTTGTCAGTTCAGTAGCACAAGACAATTCCCCATAAATCATACAAAATCCTAACTGATAAACAGACGCCAAGTTATTTATTGGAGATTTTTTTCCGCTTCCTTACAAAGATATTTTAAAAATAAACCTTTGTATTTTTGCCTCTCTGAAAGTTCTGTCAATCTCTCTCGGGCATTGTCATATAATATGTCCTACAATAATTAGCTTATGTACTGTCAAGTTTTATTAAAAAAATGACATCTACAAGATCAGGTCTCTGAGCTTTGAAAGTCATTTGGGCATCTTCAATGATCACTCTCTTATAATGGATGCTACACATAAGGTATTTGAAAACTTGAATGATGAACTTTTTAATAACTCTATGGGCCAAACATGATGAGCAACAACAAGGTTTTGGAGAGAATGGAAACAAAAAGGAAATTTATATTTAATTATAATAATAATAATAATAATAATAAGAGGCAGTTGAAATTTCTGGAGCATGCAATGTGGAAGAAAGGCTTGGAAAATCTGTTACTCATAATATAGAGGGACAGAGGAAGGCAGCATGTCACATAATTGACAAGCTTGAGCAAATGGATGGTAAACAGGGTTTCGGGAGAAATAACAAAAAGACAAAATTTATTAAGAGCTATAAGGGACAGGAAGATGTGGAGAACCATGATCTCCTAAGTCCTGAAGGAAGATGGCATATGAAAGAAGTGTAACAAGATAAAATAAATTAAATTGTTGATCAGATTGGATTTTGGCAAAATTTGTTGTTATCCTATTTATAATTGACACAGCATCATTTTATAAAAAATTGTTTCCTTCACCATTGTATGCTAGTACGATGGAACTTAAAGGTTGCTTTCAAGGGTTCGTTTTAGGTGATGGTGGGATGCGTGTTCATATGTAAATAATTAAAGAAAAAGCATATAAAAAAACTTGGGTTTCTACCTCAAACCATTTATTCTCCTTTGTTTCACTACAGTTAATATTTAAAAAAAAAAAAAAGTTCTCAATGTCTCTTGGTTATGTCTGTTTTCTTTTTGGTCCAGAATTTAAGGTAAATAAGTATAAGCATTATTATAATGGTTGTGCTCAAGTACCAGCCTTGTGCAGAGTTGGAATGACCAAAGAAAAATTTGTACTTACTTCATTGTTAGAGGATTTGAGCATGGTTATGGTACATCTGCTTTCTTTTTCTGGGTCCAGAAGGCAAGTTAAGTAAGGACATGCATTATTATAATGGTTGAACTGAAGTCAGCCTTGTGCTGAGTTGGAACGGCCAAGAAAAAGGTTGTCTTACTTCATAGGTTTTTGGAAGACACATGTGAATGCCTTGCTTTGGAAAATGAAAAAGAAAGTTCATTCAAACATTGATAATATAGGGTTATATGCATCCAGTATACATCCATGTCATGAAAAAAATATCTTCTCCCCCCCTCCACCCTCTGAGCTTGATTTTCTATTTAGCATAGATCTGACATTTAATTGGTTGATCAAGAGAAGCCGACAAGTCTATTTTTAATTTTGACCATGTGTTTTCTTACCACTCCCCCTTTATCTTTCGGAAAAGAGGTAAGATTTTGCTTTAGAAATTTAAAAAAAATTATTTAATCACCAGTCACTTAACAATTCGCCTGAAGAGGTACAATGCAGTGCCAAAACATGAAAGCTATTATGTAGTGATATCAACATGTTTTTTTATAATATCTAAAATAAAATAATATATTGCTCTATTTTGTATTGAGTGCGTTTTTTTTTTTTTTTTTGAAAAAGTAAATGCTACAAACAATGGAATTTTACTTCATCTGTTCTTTCTCTCATTTGGAGATATATATATATTTTAAAATTTGTGTATTTAGGCAGCAAATTTTCCTTTAGGCATGTCTGATTGAATAAATTACAGGTATTATGTCTGCTAATTTTAACAAAATCCATTCATAATCACAAATAACCTTCCATGTATTGATGTTAAAGGATGAGAGAAATGTACTATATATATATATATATATATATATATATATATATATATATATATATATATATATATACTTTAAAAAATTCAAACTTTGACAAAAAATTTTTTTATAAATTAAAACATTATTATAGTTTCTGTTTGAAATAGGTGCCCCATTTTTGTTTATTAAACAGTGTCTATTATGTCTATCAGTCTGCGCGTTCAAGAAATGTTAGTAAAGAAAATGTGCTCTTCAACAGGGATTGAACCTTCATCCTCCTTTGTTGGGGAAACCATCATTTGATACAGTGTGCTTTATCACTCAGCCACAGAGAATGCTACAGCAAGTAAGGTTCTATTTTCTAACACTTTTTTGAAGAAAGCACATCCTCTTTACTCAAACTATTTTCTTGAAAGCTGCATATCTGCTTAGTTTCATATCCAAAATGTCAATAAAGTTAACAAGAAATGGGGCATAAATAAAAGTATCTACTATAATAATAATAATATTTTAAGTAATATATGCAATAAAATCTTTAGACGCTGGATAGAAACATGACCATGGTTTTTACTGCCAAGGTCTCTTCAGGTGGTTAATACACCACATAAAATTACCTTCCACACATCAAAATTTAAAAAAGATTATGTTACACAGGAAGTAATCAGCTGTAGTTGGGAAGGAGAAAAAATATATCATCTAACCACATCCAAGTTTGTAAATCCCTAAGTATAACTTCTTTTCTGTGTCTCCATTTTAAACAGCCTTTTTTAGTATTTGTTTACTTGTTTATATATATAAAACACATAAAATATTAATGGTCAGAGTTGAATCAGACCAGAAAACAGTGTTATTAAAAAGTGCTCAATACACGTGTGAAAAAATAAAATAAAAATTAAAATAATATGCACAACTTTTAACTTTAAAAATAAGATCAGTTGAATCCACTACCTTGGTTTCAACCTTATGGTATCTTTAAGCATTTTTTATCAATTGACCTCTTAACACTGTATCTTTAAAAAAAAAAAAACCTAATGAACTATATATTATTTCCCCAAGTGACAGTGTTTTACTATAGTGAGGTAACCCACAGACTTGTATTACTAGTGATATTACTAGTGAAGGTTAATATGTATATTTATTAATATATACTTAATAGCTGTGTTATATTACATCAAGTGCTGTTTTATTAATGCCAGCACTCTGTGATATATATATATATATATATATATATATATATATATATATATATATATATATGGAGAGAGAGAGAGAATATTAAGGACAATATTGTCTTTAAAAAAATTTTCAATGAAAAATTAAATTTTACAAGATTTGATTTGACAGTTTTACAATTTTAATTAGAATAATTTATAAAGTTTTTAAATCTTAAAATTCAGTTTCAATGGTGTAACTTTTATGAAATATTGTTATTAAGTAAAACTATATTTATTAATCATATATCATAAAGCTTATTATAATCTGGCAAACCCAAGTATTTTTAAAAAGAATTTTGAATTGTTTATGTAGGTGTTAATGTATTTTTGCTTGTTCAGCTTTCTGTAGTTTTAGTGTTAAAGCAATAAAATATGGTTATGAAATGTTTTCACAAATGAAGCTCTTTGTCAACCTTATCTATAATCTATAAATAAAAAAAATTGTCAAATTTGTATAATATGCTAATGTTTTTTTATTTTAACATTCCCTCTAACTGATTGTGATAAACCTTTTTGAACAATGGATCTGTCCAAAAGAAAATAAACTAAGTATACTGTTGCGATTTTGTTTGGAGTGGAGGGTATCAGTCACAATCCTTGACTTGGGCCCTACCAGACCTCTGCACACTACTTCCAAGATGTCCAAGGACCTTACTTAAGAGTTGTGCAGCTTTCCGAATTCGGGTTGCGGTTGTAATTGAAATTAATGGAAATAGAATAGAATAAATTGTTTTGATGTTATAAGTATTTATTAATATAATATTAATAAATACTTATAAATACTTTATTTATTAGTAAGCCTATTCATGCATCATAAGCAAGTTTCAAAAGTTGCGGCAATTTTGCATCTTTCACTTCCTGACCCTGTACAAGTCAACAGATTTCAGGAAACATAACATTTGGATGACAGATGTTAAAAAAAATTGCAATTATTGTTCTCATTGAAATTGGATAACAAGAACTTTTTAAAAAAATCTGACACAACTATTGTTCATCCAACTTCAAGACGTCTCAGTTTTGAAGATAATTTTTTTTCATTAGTTTTCACATTTCAATAGTTACTTTGTATCTCCTCATTTTAGGTTTATATATTTAGGATGCAAGTCCTGCTGAATTTACATCTTCTGTAGTTCCTGCCTTTTATAACTCAGGCAAACTGTCTGATCCTTCTATCGACCTTATTAGTCTTCTAGCCTTTTTGGCAAATCCTATCAATTCTGAATTATTTAAGCACCTTACGGCATAGGTCTTCTTTCAGACAAACAATATAGCTTTCATATATCTTAATCAACTGCTGATGCATTAAAATTTATTGCTGAAAGAGTCTATCAAGTATCTGTCTATATTTCTGAGATGAGATATTATATACACTATTTACATTCTTCGAACTATCATCCTCATCTTTCATTTTCCATTCAAATGAAATAGATTATATTGAATCAAATGCTCAGGCCTTCTTCAGATGGTTGGAATGTTGAACTGAACCCTTTATTTCGCTCGCTGGAGTAGACTGTTCTAGTTCCACATGCCATGTCTTTGTCAGTTATCAGTTATCTCCCCTCTCCACTGTCTTAACCAGGTATTGAACTCACACTCTTTGGGTTCTGTCACTTTATCCACTGTGCCATGTGTCCTTGAGAACATCTGTGTATGAATTTCTGGGTATTATAAACCTAATGTCTTTAGCAACCTTTTTTACCAGTGCTCATATTGCAATTTTTGCTGTTATCATTGCATGTTTTTTACCAGAGTTCATATTGATTTCAACACCTCCAAAACAAAACTGTTCTTTTTTTAATCATCTTAGAGACATTTTTTGCCTTCCATCAGCATGGCTGATCCTGAACTCTAGGAAGATGACTCATTGCACCATTGCAGGCTATCATTTTCTATTCAAATGAAATAGGTTATATTGAATCAATTGCAAGGAAAGTTGGTTCACTGTGTACTGCTGGACAATTTTTCTCAGCAGTAATTTATCTTACACCTTCACAAGTCAACCATTCACTCAAACATTGAATATGGCTGCCACATTTGATCCGGTACTTTTGCTATTTATTTAGTGTAGTGGATCCCAAACTTTTTCATTGGGCTGCATTTTCAGAATTAAAATTTGCTCACACCTCACCAAAGTCCTGATAAAAAGGTGCAAACATCCCTATAACAAAGAAGGGCCAAAGAGAGGGTTAAAGGAAGATAGCCAAGAATTCAACGTTGGAACATCATCATTGATAACTCTCTCCTCCAATTTGTAGACCCTAGTTACTATATTCTTAATACTTGATATAAAGCAAAAATATCACAATGATAAAATAAGTCAATAATTATTTATAACTATACTGGGACTCATGCATGCAATTACAATAAATCTATAATAATATTTTAAATTTTGAAATCATATTTATTTTTGACATGAATTTTTTTAAACTGTTTTTAAATCTTTGTTTTTCATTCAATCATTCCTCCTCACCTGTTATCCTCTTCAGCCACACCTATGAGGCACGATGCACCATTTGGGAACCACTGATTTAGAGATTCATATATAATCTGCTATGTTATCAGTTTTGACCTGGCATCTTGGCTTCAGTCACTTTCCCAATACTGTAATGTAGCTTCCCTGTCCCTTTTTTATAAATATTTTTATGGTAATTGTTCTAGTGAGCTTTCCCCTTTAGTACCTTGAATTCATAAATTTATACGTTGTACTCAATTGGCAACTAGGTCTCATCATTTTAAAATAGATGTAACCGTAAATTCTATGCTAACGATGTCTTCTCTCATACTTCTCACTTGTGGGATTCTCTTCCAGCTTCTTGCTTTTCAGTCATCTTTGATCTTCAAAACTTTAAATGCAATGTCAATCGTTATCTTCTGCCTTCTTAACTCCTGTTTTTTTTATTGTTCTCTATCTTTAATAAAATGTTTTGTTTTTTTTTTGGTGGGGGGGGGGTTCTTTCACACTCAGTAATCTCTTACATCTTGGTTGAAGTAAAATGTTTAAAAAAAAAAAAAAAGCTCTGAAATTAAAAAATATATGTGATAATAAACAACAACCAAATTTTGGCATGCCATATTGTTTCATGAATATTTAGGCTGGTAGACAAAAATAAATATACAGTTTAATGCATAAACAAAGCATCTAGTCTAATATGGGTATCCACTAAAAATAATGTTTAAGTAATAAAATCTGTTGGATTAATAAATAAAAATAGATCAAATCTTTAGAAATGGCTTTGTTTACGTTAGGATATGAAACTGAGAAGATATCTAGATTTGAAGAGTCTGGGGAAAGATTTATGTTCATAAGATAATAATCAACTTTGCTTGATCTCACACACGCACAAGTGATGAGATAGCCACAGGCAAGACAGGAATTTTTCAGTGATCATTTTAATAATTTCCATATTTAGGTAATATCTACATGTATTCAGAATATTTGTGAAAGTGCCATTTATATTGATTTGTACAGCTCGTCTAACCTCATTTCTCATTACAGGAGAAAGAAAAAAGTATCTGCTGCTGTTTCTGAAATTCCGTTGCATTAGCTTGGTCTAAGCTGTACTAATAATGTTTGTACGTTGTCGTTGGAATTGTTGCAAAGATCTTTTGTCAGATATCAGTAATGAAAGAACGAGGACAGTGCTAACATTGTGCACAAATTGTTTTTTTTTTATTTTTAATTTAGCCGAATCAAACCAAAAAATTGTGGTACAAGAAAGTAAGAGAACGTCATAAAAATAAAACTGCCTGATTTACTGCCATTCTGTAATTGCGTAACATGAGGACATTTTTTCTTGGAAATTGCTCTTATATAACAAGGATTATTGATGAAGTCTGGAATATTTGAAATTAGTCATTAATCATTTATTCACTAGTAATTTCAGAAAGGCAGTAAAATTGAACTTCATATTGGAACTATGAACAGCTTAAAATTCCTGAGATAGAGATGTAGTCCTTTTGAATAGACAAATGTTCACAGAGAATGAAAAGTAGGTGAAGCTATTTATGAAGGATTTCTTTTTCTTTTTTTCTGTATATGATGTCATTCTACAAGGACTACTAGTATCATGTAAATCCGTAATCCCCTACCATATATTATATATATAATCCTCTGCCATATATTATATATATAATCCTCTACCATATATATATAATCGTCTGCCATATATTATATATATAATCCTCTACCATATGGTGAGATCATTAGTAACTAAACTGGTTCCCTCATCAGGTTTTTAGAATTTTAGAATAATTTGTAAAGTTTTTAAATCTTGTAAAATTCTGTTTCGGTTGTCTAAGTTTTAGGGAATATTGTTACTAAGTAAAACTATATTTACTAGTATTATATTGTAAAGCTTATTATAATCAGACAACCCCAAGTATTTGCAAAAAGAATTTTGAATTGTTTTTGTATATGTTTGGTTAAAAATGCTAATTTTTGTAGATACAGTTGCCTATACACAACATTATCAGAAAATAAGAGTAAATTTAAAACCCGAATTTTCTAAAGTTCAAAACGTTAGATTATGGAGAATATTTTCTTAAATTTTTAATATTACTGAGTACTTAAAAGTGCTTATGTTATATTAATCAATTATTTTTTTTCATGGGTAAAGCCACCGTAAAGCATCATTAGATAAACATCTAAAAATTGTCTGAATGTTCTGTATATCCAGCTGCTTTCAGCTATACTTTTAGCTATTATCAATTTCTATATAAAAGAAGAAAATTATAAGAACAGAAGAAAAAATTAAATAAAAAACTTATTTGCTGTACCTGATCAGCCATTTTTAATGAAACTTGTATAAAAGTGGGATTGCTGCCCAAATATGCAATTATATAGTAGTTATTGTGTATGTACCAAAGTAATTCTTATGTCTTTACTTAGACTGGATACTGGTAGTGAGTTTTTCAAAAGGCTTATTTTTTTCTTGAGTTTTATATTAACTGACTTGAACTTTTTATTTTTTGCTTTGTTCACCTCTCTTTTATAATTCTGTCTTCCCAGAACTTTTTATCTTGCTTAGTAAAGAACTCTTCTCAGAGCGTTTTGTAATTTTCAAGCAAATCAGGAACTCTGTGTGGATCAAGTGCAATTGGAAATTCAAAGGAGCAATATCTGCTAAGTTAATGACTGAAAAACTTCCAAACAAAACTGTAACCATTTTTTTTTTTCCTCGGTCACCAAAGAACATGACTTTGAGCAATTATCTTGATGGGATATTCTGCCTTTTCTCTTAACTAGTTCCAGACACTGTTTATTGATTATTGCCTTCGTTTGGTTTAATTGGGAGCAGTACTTGTTCAAATCCCTTATTTTAATTCTCCAGATAAAATTCATAATCAATGACCCCCCACCCTCACTCCCTTCAAGTCTCATCATACACACAGCATGACATAGATAAAAACTGATCTTTGCATACCAAAGATCTGTTGTATACACATGTAGCGTTCAGCTCAGACCAGACACCAAGTTTGTTCTCAGGGTGCAGCTTCTTCCAGTCAAATGCTTGTGGTTTAAAAATAACCCTTTGGCCAAATCATCACCCATGAATTAATAACATGAGAATTTGTTGCAGTAAGTATATTTTATTCTCAGGGTGTAACCTACTGCTATAAACAAGGAAAGTCAAGATGGCGGGAGGAGGTAAACAGTCTAACAGGCGTGTTTCCCTTGACGTCATTCTCTGCAGGCCCTCTTCATCACTCTGCTCTTTTTTTGGGTAGTGGCCACTGTCTTATAGAGATCATTGTTCTATGTCTAAAAAAGTAATTTATCTTCATTCAGTGACTCTCTTTGTCCAAGCCACTTGCCATGTACTTGTGAAGTCCACTTCACTTAGCTGATAAGTATCAGGAACATGAATGCCCAAATCTATTTTGGTCAGCTGTTTTCCATTTGACACTGATGTCACTACACACATTTTATCACTTTAATCCCAGTTTCATTTCCATTAATTGCATTTCTCATCTTTATTATTATCGAAACATTTCAGCTACTTAGTCTTCTTCATGTGTCAGTTGATTTGGTTAATTTTCTGATGATTTTGAGCTGAACTCTTAATCTACAAGAGTAAATTGTTCTTGTTCCATTATCCAGGTCCATGGACATTTTTTTTTTTTTTTTTTGGAGTGGGGGTGTTGACTACTACTGTTCAACTATTGCTAATACTGTTTTCACAATACTGGCACAGGGATTACTATTACAATTACTATGTGATCAAATCCACAATTTGTTTTAAAAAAATGGAATAATATTTTCATTATGGCTAAGTAGCAAACAGCATACAGAAATAGGATCTTATAGGTTTTCTTGCTTTGCTTATTTGAAAGCCACACATCAACGGAACTAAGATAGTCAAGTGGATACACTTCTCTTTTTATGTTTTATTTGGGTATTTTTACTATGTTCATCATGTGTCCTAAGATGTATTCATCTTCTGTAATGTCTTCATCTCTCTATCCACCCAACAATCTTGGCTGCCTCCTCTTTTGTAAAATGTCATTTAACAAGAAATTTTCAGCATAACCCAATTTGATGTATTTGATGATTTACCATACATTTTCAAATGACAACTTTATTTTGCACTGGAGTTAAATTTTTACCTTTCTTAAAAGTAAAAAAAAAAAAACAATGAAAAGGATTTTCTTCTATTTTCAATCTTTGAATGAATAAATAAAAATATACCCGTTCTGAAATTCTTTTTATCTTTAATACATGCAGATTGGTCAGTGTACTATCAAGCACAATTCTTATTGTGTAGTTAAAACATGCTAGATGCCATCTTGTGACCAAAACAATTAATTTTTTTTGGCCAACTAGATATACACATGTATATACGTTGTTACTGAAAGTATCTTTTTAAGACACAAACAAATAAACATGTCCAAAATATAATGTTCAAAAACCAGCTACAGCCATGTTTATACATTGATCTTGATTCTTTTTATGCTCTTCTAAACTTGAAACGAGTCCAATTGTCAACTCCTACATCTTGTAGAGGTGTTAGCCACCACTCAGGTACTTCTAAGTGCCTCACTTTCTTAGTTACTATAAATAAATAAAAAAATTTGTCTGAAAATGAAAGGTTTTTCCCGAGCTAATAGGCGGGGGAGGGATTAATATTAGTGTGCCTAACATCCTCTTCATAAAGATGATGTTTGCTACTTGATACATTTGTATCATAGAGTAATTAAAAAAAAAATGTATCAACCAAACTTAAATAAATGAAACCACTCATTTTCATGATTTAAAAGGAAAAATGGGAAATATAAATTGCTGCTGGTTTTTGATTTCTCCAAACTCTAACTCTGCTTGAATGAGGGTCGCAGTCTAGGTTTTTCCACTAATGTTGACAGATAAAAATTATACACACATATTCATAATAATACTATTATAGACAAGCGTATGGTTGCAAGAAAGAAATATGACAACAGCAGAAATAGTTTTACGTGGTTTATTTCAACAGGAACGTGAGGGTTTGGGACAGCTACCTTGTGGTATAGTTCATAAGCCGGCTTCGGATCTAGGTCGATCTCTTATAGTAGTTCACACATGTTGACGGTGGTTGATGCTCCCCTGCTGGCAGCTTGGCCTGACCGTGACAGGTCTGTTCCCTGGCCACTTGTGACTGCCTGTTGAACTTCCCTGTGACCTCTTTTATAGCGTTTTTTATGGCTTAACAGTCTCGAAAAACGAAGCGAGTATAATTAGGAGGGAAGCATTTTTATTGGACGAAAAATAGAACACTTTAAATATTTTATTTTTCGACCAGAACTCGTGTGTCAGGAACATTTGTAAACGAAGATAATGGTCATTTTGTGACAAGGCTTTGTCCCGTTCACATCCGGCTCTCGCTCTTGAGTATTTGCCTGTAAATCAGCCGAAATATGTCTTATTTTATTTTATAACAATACTTAGGAGTAATTTTGTCTAAAGATGGTACCTGCAATTTGGAAATCCACACATGGATTGCTGCAGCCATGGCAGCGATGACCAAATTGGCAAGAATATGAACAAGCAAAATCAGCTTTCAAACAAAGTACAGACTGTACAAGTCACTGGTAATCTCCATTCTCCTACATGGATGTGAAATGTAGAAACTTTTCGCAGAAACAAATAGAAGGATCCAAGCATTTGGGGACAAATGCATGAGAAAACTCCTTGGCATTTTCTACTGGGGACATAAAACCAACGAGTTTGTGCAGAAAAGGGTTGAAAGTTTTGTGAGCCACCAGGAACCTCTTCTCTTTACTGTCTGTTACACCGGCCTCCTAACACAAGGGAATTGCACCGGTTCTCACTATATATAGTGCCAGTAATACCTACCCGATGTAAGCAGCGACAGTACTACAACTGCCTAGCTGAGTAGTACCCGTTTCCTACCTTTGTATCTGTGATGTTAAATACACTTGTTCCTTAAACCAACCTCGACTTGATTTTCTTATTTTTACTATTGTGCCTCGACACAACAGATTGGCAACGTCGGAATCGAAACGATATCACTGCAGACAATCACCTAAAGTGATTGAAGTACAAGGATTCGCAAGATTTTTACGGCAAAACACCTTCGTCATTTCAAACAGATATTTGGATACACAAGGATTAATAGCAAATTAATTACTACAATAGTAATTTGGCGACGTAAAAAAAAAAAAAAAACAACCAAAAATTTGCTACCAAAAGTCTACAGAGTGAGAACGCGAATAATATTGTCAATTATTAAAATAGTTGAAAATACTGACACCAAGTGTTTCGGAAAAAAAAAGGGTTCACTGTAGAAACCAGAGTTTTTTTCACGGTAGGATTTTTTTTTTTGTTTTTCTCCTCTTCAAAGTTAAATGATTTGTCGAGTGAAAAATATATATTCACGTAAGTCATTTGTGCTTAACAAAGACTGTTAAATATTCGAGTCATATTTGTGCAAAACCACAAAGAGGTTGAAAAAAATTTTGTGACTTTCCCATTAGGCAACACTCCTTAAAGCGACGGATTTTTTTTGTTTACAAGAAATACTGCCTGCAACAAATGACATTTGCAAAATGATTCTTTTTGTAACAAAGAAAAACTTGAATTGACTTTTTGGCTAAGAGATAATATATTTCTTGTTTGTGTATTAGTTGAGCAAACTAATTTTATTAAGCAAGCCTTGGGAAAACTGATTTGTTTAATACAAGTGTAAACTGTATGGTGCGCAAATTGAATTCGTACCATGGACGCAGAATTAAGAGAGTCTCTTCTTCAATTGTTCAAATTTCAAACGGAACAAAGTCTCGCGTTGCAAAAGCAACAACTTCAATGACAACTTGAAAGTGAGGAGAAATTTAAAAAAGAGTTGTTGGAACAACAGACATGCGTCGAAGAAATCTTTATGAAAATACAGGAGGAACAGAGGAAACTTCTGATGGCAACATAGTTAACGAATGCAAGCGAGAATCATAACGCATTCTCCCAGACGGCTGTGTGGAACGCTATTGAAAGTTTCAATTATAATCCAGAAGACGATGTCACGTTTGCTCATTTCTATAGAAGATATGAGGATATTTTTGTATCGGATTGCGGTACATGGACAGACGCTAAAAAAGTTAGGTTTCTGCTAAGAAAATTGGGAACTGCTGAGCATACAAAGTTTGTGAATTTTATCCTTCCAAAAAAGACCAGTGAGTTGAACTTCCAAGAGACAGTTACTCTACTAACAGAACTGTTTTCTACAAAAACTTCTCTTTTTCACAGGAGATATAAGTGTATGAATGTCACTAGAAGAGAGGAAGATGATTACACTACTTATGCAAATATTGTAAGCAAGCATTGCGACGACTTTAAACTGGAGGAATTATCATCAGATAATTTTAAATGTTTAATATTTGTGCAAGGGCTGGTTTTAGGTAAAGACGCTGAGATCAGGCGTCGTGTTTTAAATAAACTCGAAAACGAAAATTTAACTTCAAAAAATAACCAGAGGAAAAAACAGGGAAAAGATCCACCTGGACCGTGTTGGAGGTGTGGAGATAAACATTGGTACAATGAGTGTCCCTACAAATTCAAACAATGTGACAACTGCTACCAGAAGGGGCATAAGGCATCACATTGTAGGAAAAAATCTGGTAGAAAGAAGACATCCATTAAACTAACGAAAATTGAACCTGAGGAACGAAATATCCGGAAATTTGTACAGGTCAAAATGTTTAAAAAGAAAGTAAGACTACAGCTTGATAGTGGGTCTGATATTTCCATCATTAATGTACAGACATGGAAGAAGCTTGGGAGACCCACTATGATTAAATCACATAAAACGGCGAGAAGCGTCAGTGGTGAAAAAATCACCTTTGAAGGAGAATTATTGACGAATATTTCTTTTCAGAATAAGACCGAAAAAGCGAAAATTTTTGTCATGCGAAAATCAAATAACCTCTTTGGAACTGATCTGTTCGAAAAATTTAGACTATGGGATCTGCCTTTAAGCTCTTTTTGTCAAAAAGTTGAGGATTCGAATGTGGAGGCAGAAAAACTTAAGAGGGAGTTAAAAGAGAATTTTCCAGACGTATTTACAGGCGGTCTTGGAAGGTGTACAAAAGCAGTAGCAAAATTTGAAGTCAAAGAAAATGAACAGCCAGTGTTCAAAAAGAAAAGAATGGTTCCATACGCCGCTATAGAACAAATAGACGGTGAATTAGAAAGACTTGAAAACATCGGTGTCCTCGAAAAAATTGATCACAGTGAGTGGGCTACGCCAACAGTTTACATCAAAAAGAAGATCAAGGAGATTAGGGTTTGTGCCGATTTCTCAACAGGTTTAAACAATGCATTAAAGGATCACCATTATCCCCTTCCGAGCCCTGAAGAAATATTCGCGAAACTGAGTGGAGGGAAATATTTTTCTAAAATCGACCTCAGTGACGCGTATTTACAAATCCCAGTTGATCAGGAGTGTTCAAAGCTGCTATGCATCAATACCCATAAGGGATTGTACAAGTTTAACAGACTTCCTTTTGGGGTCAAAGTCGCCCCTGCGATTTTTCAGCAAACAATGGACATGATGTTAAGTGGGTTGGACTTCACAGTAGGGTACCTGGACGATGTGTTAATGAACAGCGCTAGCAAAGAACAACACAAGGCTCATGTAAACCAAGTATTGAAAAGGATCCAGGATTATGGATTTAAACTGAAACAGGAAAAATGTACCTTTTTCATGGAAAAAATAAAATACTTGGGGCAAATCATCGATGAACATGGAAGAAGGCCGGATCCAGATAGATCGAGTACAATAAGGGACATGCCTGCTCCAGAAAATATTTCGTCTCTACAAAGTTTCTTAGATTTGGCGAATTATTACAATGTATTCGTACCAAATATGCATAAACTAAGATCACCCTTAAATGAATTGTTAAGGAAGGACCAAAAATGGGTCTGGACGCAAGAGTGCGAAGAAGCATTTCAGGAAATTAAAGATATATTAACGTCTGACTTGTTTCTGGCACATTATAATATAAAATATTATAGTTGCAAGCGATGCCAGTGCCTATGGCATAGGAGCATGCATACTACACAAAATGGATGATGGAAAAATAAAACCCATAGCCCATGCATCCCGTTCACTTTTACCAGCCAAAAATAACTACTCGCAAATCGAGAAAGAGGCGCTAAGCATTATATTCGCAGTAAAGAAATTTCATCGTTTCTTGCACGGTAGACAATTTCTGTTACAAACAGATCACAAACCCTTACTGACGATTTTTGGATTGGAAAAGGGACTACCACAACATACGGCGAATAGACTCCAAAGATGGGGTACCATTCTTCTGAATTATAATTTTCAAATGGAGTATGTACCATCTAAAAAACTTGGTCATGCAGACGGCTTATCAAGGTTAATACCTAAGCACACAGAACCATTGGAGGATATGGTAATAGCAGCCATTCAAGTGGAAGTTGAAGTAAAAAATACTTTATGTGACACGATTACAGAAAAGAATGCTCAAGGAATTCCATGTAGGACATCCAGGCATATCAAGAATGAAAAGCCTTATGCACTCTTTCGTTTTCTGGCCAAACATGGATAAGGATATAGAAGAAAAAGTCAGGGAGTGTAGAGGATGCGCATTAGCTATGAAAGCTCCTCCGACTCAATTCGGATCGTGGGCAAAACCGGACCGACCTTGGTCGAGAATTCACTTGTATTTTGCTGGACCGTTAGATGGTTTCTACTATCTCATTGTTATAGACAGTCTATCTAAATGGCCGGAAGTACTGAAATGCAAGAACCCCACATCCGAGGCAACTATTAACTTCCTGTATGAACTATTCGCTAGGTTTGGAGTTGTAGACTGCATTGTCACAGACAATGGAACGCAATTCACGTCTACCGAATTTAAACATCTCTGTGAGGATTATCTAATCGAGCATATAACCATTCCACCATACCACCCAAGAAGTAATGGGCAAGCGGAGAGATTCATAGATACGTTCAAGAGAGCCCTGAGAAAAGCTAGTGGATCACCGACGGATAAGTCAATCCAACAGTTCTTACAAGTTTACAGGTTCACTCCGAATGCAAACATCGAAACGTCGAAGACACCTGCTGAGGTCATGTTCGGACGCAAGGTTAGATCAATTTTCCACAAGTTGTTACCAAACCAGGATAGGCCAAACCTCAAAAAACCGATAACAAAAAAACGGTATAAAGTTGGCAAAAGAGTTTTCTACAAGATTCATAGAAATAATAGGACCTTTTGGGAGTCCGGCACTATTGAGAAACAAATAGGCAACATGGTCTATATGATTAAGGGACCAGATTTCGTGCACAAACGTCACACTAACCAAATCCGGAGAAGATATTCAAACAGGGAGGTGACCAGATCGCCCGAGGAGGACTTCATGGACACAGTGTTTGATACTTTTCAGGTGCCCATACCAGAGACAGCTCCTGAGAATAGGAGGTCAAAAAGAAAACGGAAATCAATGGAGTTGATTAGGGTGAACCCAAAACGAAAACGTTATTAATCCCCAGACGGGATATTTTCAAAGGAGGGTGTTACACCGGCCTCCTAACACAAGGGAATTGCACCGGTTCTCACTATATATAGTGCCAGTAATACCTACCCGGTGTAAGCAGCGACAGTACTACAACTGCCTAGCTGAGTAGTACCCGTTTCCTACCTTTGTATCTGTGATGTTAAATACACTTGTTCCTTAAACCAACCTCGACTTGATTTTTTTATTTTTACTATTGTGCCACGACACAACACTGTCAAATGGAGAAAAATGGCAAGATCTGGACACGATACAAGGCATGACAGCCTGTTCAAAACTATTATGCAAGGCACCATTGAAGGTGGATGCAGGAGAGGATGTCAATTTAAAAACTGATTGGACAATGTCAAACAATAGACAGGTATGACGATACAGAATTGCTGATGGCTGCCATTGATAGACCATTGTGAAGGAGATTTAGTGTGGCTTCTACAATCAGATCTCCTATGATTACAAAAGTTAAGGTGATGATGATAATGATGTTTATAAACTTTGTTTAATTTTATCATAAAATCCTATCTTTCTTTCATTTCAGTTGGCCAAAGTAAACGTTTAGTGTTACATAAAGAAGTAAAATACATTGCATGAGTTAATGTCTTGCTTTGCCAAAATAATGAGTACAATGTCTGATTAATGTTGATGAATTCATGAAACAAATATGCAAATATGGCATGGAACATAGCTCTGTTAAATTATTTCCTCGTAAAACTGTGAACTGGCAAAGAACAGTAAGATCAAAGGCTTGTACTTATTAATTTAATCTCGTACAAAAGTACTCTCACACAGCACTTAATGAACAAATTGGGCTGTGTGGGGAGTGCTGCAATAGGAGTAGAGATGTTTACTTCACCAGAAACAAAAATTTTGACACAGGTTATTCCAGAGAGAAAAAAAATTTTTGTATTCTCGGATATTTTAGTATCACAATTTTTGTCTTCCTGCTGATATATTCTTTGGCCTTCTGAGAATTTTCCCAATTCCTTACAGGATGTATTTGCCTTCTTCCATCTAGTATTGAGATTATTATCTTCATCTTTGTTGTCATTAACTCAATCTTTCTGCTGATATATTCATTGGTCTTCTGAGCATTTTCCCAATTCCTTACAGGATGTATTTGCCTTCGTCCATCTAGTATTGAGATTATTATTTTCATCTTTGTTGTTATTAACTCAATCTTTCTGCTGATATATTCTTTGGCCTTCTGAGAATTTTCCCAAATCCTTACAGGATATATTTGCCTTCTTCCATCTAGTATTGAGATTATTATCTTCATCTTTGTTGTTATTAACTCAATCTTTCTGCTGATATATTCTTTGGCCTTCTGAGAATTTTCAGAGACTGAACCTGGATTAGGATTTGATTACTTTGGTTTTTTTATTAGGATTTGCATACTTATCTTTTGCCTCTGAATTCAATCATTTCAGTACCACCCCCACACATATTTCAGAAGAATGCTCTGTAGAAATGTATATGGTAGTGAAAATGAAGTAAAAAAAAAAAAAAATACACTGTAACCCGGATATAAGAGACCCGGATATAAGGGAGATTTTATCTGGTCCCAAATTACCTAAACAAAATAGACCAAACCCAGATATAAGAGACTTCTTCTCCAGTCCCGACAACTCTCTTATATCCGGGTTACACTGTAGTCTCTTTTCTTGTTTTGTTTTGCAAAGTTAAAATACTGTAGTGTATTAAACTGTTTCTATAATAATTACTCAAAAGGTCTGACTTCTTTGCCTGTCAGTGTCTTATAGCTGATATGTTTTGTACATAGGTGACTTGGAACAATCAGCTTGCTATGTCCAAGGTCCCCATTTGTTGACAGTTATTCATTTGAAAACACACATACATTGCAACTTTCATTTCCACCAGGGAATTAAGAAATACAAATGATATTTGCAAATTTTAGTCCTCAGAAATCAATTAAGATTTTCCATTCAAGACAATTCATGAGTATGGTGTATTTTGCTGCCAATAGTAAATAGCTTTGAATTATAAAGCTAATCTTTTTCTACTTAAAAAAAAATTCTGGCATAATGACTAAAATGGAGTATGTCTGTTTACAGCATTTGCAATTACTGTTTAAAATGTCTTGTGTGTAAATTTGTGTATGTATGTATGTATGTGTGTTTGTGCACACACACAGACATATGTATATATGACAAAAATATACTTTTAAGGTATACTATATTTATGGGTAAAAGTGCTCAATATCAGAGATAGAGCACATTTTTTTGTTTTATTGATAGTGATCATTCGACTAAAGTGATAGTTATATAGATGTAATTACATGTGCATATGAAGGAGAGGGGATGCTGAAAGTTTAAATTAATTTTTTAATCCCCTCTCTCTCTCCTCTATATGCATGTGTAATCACACCAATGTAAACATCATTTTAGTCTGATGAAGCCCTAAAGGATGAAACATGTGACACAAATTTTTTTTTCCAATTTGTTATAGATTTACCTGAAATCATTCTTATATATAAAATTTATATATTGTTTTCTCATAGTGATCATGTTAGAGATTTTTAATTTTTTTGTAGTAAGTGATGAGTTTAATTTCTTTTTGTCATTAGGTGATAATTATCTATGTATTAGGTTCTAACATAATTTTTATTTTTAGTATATGATTACTATATAGTTGGTTTCTGTAGAATAGTTTAATGGTGTCTTTTACCATTATTGTTATTGCTTCTTTTTATTTATTATAAAATTATTTTATCCAAACTTGTATAAATTAAAAATATAAATTACACACACACACATATATATAATAAAAATATAGTTTCAAGGTATGCTATATTTATGTATAAAAATGCTCATTATAAGAGCATATGTAAATATAAAATATAAAAGTAGACATCAAGTCAACACCTAGTGGTGACAGTCTGTTTCATGCTTGGATGCAATCTTCCATGTGTTTTGTTTTGGCTTGACTATATATGCTGGTGAATGGTGCATTATGGGTAATAAGGTCTATTGTATTACTCTAACAGTTATTGGATGGATACTAATGATTATGTTTCAAATTATTCCAGAGGCTATTGAGTCGGAATAATTGTAGATCCAAATGTAGTTATTTGTATTAACTTTTTACTTGTTATTTACTATTGATTTCTTATTTGTTGTTGATTATTATTACATTTACTTGTGTCTGAGAGCAACCATAGTTAATTTGTTTATTTTATTTTTCTCAGAGGTTTGGTTATCTTGTTTAGTTTAAGGTATTGGCTTTGTCTAAACAATGTGACATGATCTGTGTGTTGTATATGGTGAATATATTTGTATTTATCATGATGGTATTTTACCAGGTATTTGCTTTCAGTTTTTGATTTTTAAGCAGTTTGAGATACATTCTGATCACAATCAATTAACTTCAGTGATTGTACAAGAAAAGTTCTTGGCCTAACTAGGACGCTCTCATCTCTCTCAAGTTTCGTCATACGCTAAGATTTTGCGCAATGTGTAGGAGTTTAAAACTTTTTAACACCTCCTTTTGTGTGCAAGTGTGTGTTTCAGGTTACTCTGTTAGTGCTTCCAATTAACTTCAGTTATTGTACAAGATAAGTTCTTGGCCTGACTAGGAAGCACTCATCTCTCTCAAGGTTGGTCATATGCTAAGATTTTGGGCAATGGGTGGGAGTTTAGAACTTTTTAACACCTCCTCATGTGTGCGAGTGTGTGTCTCAGGTTACTCTGCTAGTGTTACTGGTACTATGTAACCCCGTACTCACTTCCACATGTTTGGGTTATTGATGACTAAACCATTTTCATCACCAAGCTTTTTCTGGTGTAGAGGGTGACTAGACATCCACTAGGATTTAAAATGTAAAATCTCATAAGAGTGGATCAATGATGATATAGCACAAGTGTGGCGATGTAGAAATACCTGGGTTGGTGTCCAGGTGAATGATAAGCCCATGGGGATGTTAAACCTTTAAGCCTTCATTTATTGAAACACGGGTTCCCTCATGATCACTGAAGTTAAGCAACTTCACTTAAATCCCTCATAGTCAGAGGGTGATCAGAAACATTATCCAAAAGTAACAAAGGCCTGTGGCCATATCACATAGAAACACCAGTTCCTATATGATCGCCAAAGTTAAGCAACGTCAAGCCTACCTAGTATCTAGATGGGTGACCATTTAGGAATACCAGGTGCTGTAATGGATAATGGCTCAGAATTACCAGCAAAGAGGTGATAACATGTAAAAAACAGAATGAACAGCATACTTTCTCAATTAGTTTTGCCTTTCTCTAGGGAACAACATTATGAAATATATGAGGTAGTTAATAAGATCAGACACTTTATTCTGTTGTTTGTCCAAACATAAACAAACAAAGGTTTCTGTCTATTAAATCTGCACTTGTTAACCGTGTCCCTCCTTCCCTCTTTCACTTGATTTGTTGACTGCCTGAAAGCAGATTGAATGCTCATGACAGTTGCGGCTGTTTTGATCTTAATGCTAGCATAACCACAGTTTACGTGACGTTTGATCTAGGATCAAAATTTTTCCATTTTCAATAATTATCCAACTTTGCCCCTGGCCTTCCTAAATTGTTTAATCTTGTACCTTCTCAAAGGGAAGTGAATCATATTTGTTGTCATCCGAGCAATACTTGTGCTTGTCAAGATGTATTGCCAACTGACATGTCACTGAAAAGCTGTAACAGGCCTGCTTTCCTAGTTTGCTTGTGATCACTACAAAACTGGTGTAGCACTCATCTTTTGATCGTACAATCGATCGAAGCATTTCCTTTGATTCTAACCCTTCAATAACAATCGATATACGTTTGGGATTTGGCTAGACAGAAAAATCAGAGATATTAAAATGGTTATCACAGAAATATGGGTTTACTATTGGGATAATGTTAGAGATTTGAGATTTTGATATATTGGAAAGAAAAACAATTGAGTCTTTTATTGAAGATTTTTATCTTTAAAAAGAAATGTGTGAGACTGATGTTTTTTGTTTCACTCATGAAGAGAGAATGAAACAAAATAGACCCAGCAAATTCATCCTCCATTTTATTTGGGATGATGACTGTAGCATTTTTACCTAATCTTATATACAAGTGCATGGTATTTATTTAGTTGTCTGCTAGTTTCCCTCATGTTCTTTTTTAATTTATTATTATTATCTTTTCCCTTGATTTCTCTTGTATAGTCATTTCCTTCTGGGTCCCAACCAGAGACCAAAGTCAGAAATGGCAACATGACATTTTCCACTAATCACTAATGTAGAAAAAAATAATGATTTTAAGCGATCTAATTTCATTATATTCCTTTGATTCCAACTTCTGGGATAACCTTCAGGGAGGTTTTAACAATTTAGCAATTCCTCCTCAGCCTGTAAGGTATCTAAGGCCTTATTTGGTAACCTTCCTAGAGATGGTGTCTCAAATCACCAATCCTCCTGTGCTGTAAACAAGTTAATAAGAGTCAATAGGTTCACCTATCACCCAGCCAGCACTCCTTCTACGTTTATTAAATAGTAGAGTTTTATCCCTTGTTTCCTGTTTAGGATATGGTTTACCAATTCTTTTTTCATGACCATAATGATTTAACTGTCTTAACTTTTTGATCTGACTGATCAACGATTGCAGCTTTTCATTATGAGGGTACTGGGTTGGCAGTTTTATGGTTTCTGCATCTGACTGGTAGTAAGAAGCCCAAACACTTTCGTAGCACTTAGAAAGGCTGCTCTGACCAACAGTTTGTTATAGACAAGTGTATGGTTGCAAGAAAGAAATACGACAACAGCAGAAATAGATTTACGTAATTTATTTCAATAGGAACGTGTGGTTTTGGGACAGCTACCTTGTGATATAGTTCATAAGCCGGCTTCCGATCTGGGTTGATCTCTCATAGTAGTTCTCACTGGTTGGCGTGGAGCTCCTCCTGCTGACTGCTGCTGACTGACCGTGACATGTCTGTTCCCTGGCCTCCTGTTGACTGCTGTTGTACTCCCCCGTGTGACCCCTTTTATGGCGTTTTTTATGGCTTAACAGGCTCAAAAAACGACGCGAGTATAATTAGGAGAGAAGCATTTTTATTGGTCAAAAAATAGAAACACTTTAAAATATTATTTTATTTTTCCACCTGAACTCGTGCGTTAGGCCTATGCGTAAACGACGATAATGGTCAATTTGTGACGGGGCCTTGTCCCGTTCACATCCGGCTCTCGCTCTTGAGTATATTAGTTTATTTGCCTGCAAATCAGCCGAGATATGTCTTATTTTATTTTATAACAAGTTGTATAATATTGAGGTATTTGTAGTACCATGCCACACATGAGTAGTAGTTGTCCCTACATGTATTCCCTGAGACCATGCTATACTTTTAAGAATATACCATTAAACAAAAAATAATCTACCACTATCAACCTTTCTTTCTCCGATCTCACTTGTGGAACTCTCTTCTGGTTTCTTGCTTTCAAGTTAAGTTTGGTCTTCAAAAATTTAAATACAATGCCAGTCTTTATCTCCTGTCTTCTTAATTTCTGTTCTTTTATTGTTCTTGATCTGTAATAATGTGTTTTGTATATTCTTTTACACTCAGTAACTCTTTGCATCTCAGTGGCTTTGTAGCCTTGCTTTAGGTGAAAAAAAAAAAAGAAAAAAGAGCAACCTAAGAGCACATGCATTTTACATTTCCTCATAAGATGTGAACTGTACTTGTGAGAACAATTTTTTGTATTTCTTTAAGGCATGGGCTACCAGGGTTCCCTTCAATGAGTCTATCAGAATTTTTTCTAAACAAACCCCAGGCTCCAACCACAACAGGAATTATAATGTGCTAAATTTTTGAGATTTCCACTTTTCAAGATCCTTGTGTTTTTATAGTTTTTTTTTTTGTTTTTTTTTGTTTTTTTTTGTTTTTTTTTGTTTTGTTTTTTTTGAAGATTTTCAAAGATACACTACAGTCTGCAGGGAATACCATGTAAATAAGAAAGCACATTCTGTTTTTGCCCTCTTTGATCAAAATGTCTGGGCCATTAGCTTTGATTGTTCTCTCTGTGTGTATTGTAAAGTCCCATAGAATTGTTCCAGGTCCTATGTCTGTAACTGTGCTCGGGTGGTGTTCATAGCAATTTCTTTCAGCCTCCTCCTCATAAAAGTTGCAGATATTGGCACACCCTGTCATGCTGAGTTTTATATTCGGTAGATGTTAATAATTATTATTATTGTTATTATTAAAGAAATAAGTGGAACATTTTTGCTTCTCCCATGAATTAAGAATGAAGTAAAATCAATACAGGATTTGATCCCTTCTTCTACTTGAATTAGGGGTGGGGATCTTGCACTAATACCACCCCTATTTTCAAATTTTTTTAAAAAATAAAATTACGCTATGATTTCAAAAATAGAAACTGTTAATTAGTGATTATATAAATGGTTTGTTAAATTAGACTAATTAAAATTAATTCTATTCTTTTATTAATTGTCACGTTGCATGACCTCCTTTTGCTAAAAATGTGGTATCCTATGAAATATTGTCTGCTTGAGCTTTTTCAGAAACGGAAATTAATGCATTGAATGGATAAATTGCAAATGTATGGCCTCATTGAAGCGAGTTTTCTTCTCTTTTTTTTAATTCTTTCATTGGAAATCATTTTAAAGTGCCTCTTAGAAATTTATCTTGACATGATGTGTTGAGAAATTTTTTTTTTGTTTAGTGGAAGAGGTTCTTGGATACTAGAATAGTGGAGACCATTTTAGATGCCTGCTTATTCCAAGAATATTCTTTTTATTTTTTTTTATTATTTTGTGTTTTTTATATGCATATGCATAGCATCTTCTCAATACGTGTAGCATAATGGATAGCAGCAAGTCTTACTAATTAGCCCATAACTGGGAGGAGAAGAGTTGGATTCATACCTTTTCCAAGGGTATTTGCATGTAAGTGAATATAACAAACACAACTGTAATTGGAACTCTGCTTCCCAATAAAAAATTCTGAGCCATTATCTATGACATCACCTGCACATCCATGCTTACAGTATTCCCAAGCAGTCACCACTCTACATACTGACCAGGTTTGATGTTGCTTAACTTTAGTGATTGTATGGGAACCGGAGTTTCAACCTGATATGACCACAATTCAAATATATATATATATCATTATTTTAACATATATTATTAAATATAACAGACAATGAATGTCTATTATGTCTGATCATGAGCCGTTCTAATGTTCGAATGTTTCTTTAATTTTGGGTGAAAATAAAGACAAAAATTGTCCAACATTTGGATATATTTTTATTAAGTTGGTCACATGAGCCATCGTCATAGTGGTTATACAGGCATAAAACAAAGATATCCCCTGTCAAAGTTGATATTTTGTTATTTTGACATAGAAGATTGCCATGCAATGACAACAGTCACAGAATAGATTGTAAGTTCAAGATTTGATTCTATGACATCATAATACACAATAGACTGAAGTATTACAACAGAATCAATGTCTAGATGCATTATAATATGTTGTGACTAGTTTGAAATGTAATTTTGTTGAGTGTGGGTTGCTTTGTTTTAATGTAGATGGCCTCCAATATCTGAAGGTTCTATTTAGGGTGTGTATGTGTGAGTATTATTGTGTTATCAACTAATATCTGTCTAATATTATGTACATGGCTATGTTTTTCTATGAAATGTTGTTTAATAGAACTAAATATATACATATATTGATTTTACTACAGCCATGCTCTCCTGTAGACTTACCTGTCACCTTTCTGATCTTAGCTTATATTATTCATTTATTCATGTGTTTTGTATAGTTTAGGGTATGATGATAAACTACATCTGGCAGCAAGGCCTCTAATTGGAAGATTGGTGGTTTTGAGGAGTTTGGAACAAACTCTTAATTGCAGTTGTTTCCAGGTCCTCCCTGGTCTGGGGTGGTAGCACTGGTTAAGGTCCCAGCTATGGGTAAATGGTGACCTCCCTACCAATACATTTCTCTAGTAAAAATAACAGCAATACATTTTTATATGAAAAAAATTACCAACAATATGCACATGTTAACAAACTGTAGCAACTTCACCCAAATCCATTTGAAATACTACCAAACAACCAACATAAAAGAATTTTCCTGACATTAGTCCATATAATATCCTACAATTTCTTAAATCTAACTGTCTTTCAAAATATAACTACAGCAAAACACATGTGGCCACCTCTCATAATCATGTCAACACAAATATGTATATGCACAAAAGCTGAATATCATCTACCATGTATTTAATTGTGAAAGCATAATAACATATCATATTTTTATTCCTTCCAAACTCCCTAGAAAATTTAATTTTGGCATTAAATGACCCATAAGGATTTGATATGCCATTAAACAGACAAATCAATGAATCAATCATTCTTCCATGTATATATTATTTCTATGCTTTGATTTCTGGAATAAAGTTTATTAGATTGAGATTATATGATTTTATTTATTCTTTTTGGTCATGATGTGGTTGTAGGTAGTTTAATAAGAATTTGTTTTTGTTTCTTCATTTGGAATTCTGATTTTTTGTTTAGTAATTTATCTTGTTCCGGGAAGTTAATTATCTTGGTTACTCTTCCAGACAAACGTTACGTTGTTTTAAGGTGTTCTTGTAAGCTATGGCTTTTTTATTTAATCCACATGTTAAAATGGGCAATAAAAAAAAATCATTTATTCAACTTTTTCAAAATTTATTTTTTTAATGTATTGTATTTTTCTTAAGTCATGCTTATGATATTATTGTTTTAAGCAAATCACGCAATGACTTCATTATTGTGTGATTGTGGAGTTTTTAGCCAGACACGCAACATCTCTAAAACCAAGTGCAGGATCACCAATAAGGTCAACCCGAACCTTCAACTCATAAGCTATGGCAAACCAATTAAACAAGTACCTGAATTCATATATCTCAGACACAAACTGTTGTGCAAAAATGATGGAATCATTGTAGTCTAATATAGAATTGGTTGAGCTGCTTTTTTGAAGAACAACTTTGCTGTAACATCAAAGTTTTGAGTGTGTCAACTGAACTTCAGCATCAGTAAAGAAAATCAAAGCATTTCAAAACCATATGATGAGGTTTATGAGGAACCATATACTGGTCAAAGACACAAAAATTGAGGAGCTTCTGTAAGTCACATGGCTAACCCTTATCACATCCATTGTCTAAAGCAAGATTTTGTAAACACCAAATAAACAGAATGTGGCCTCAGCAGAAGAGTAGAAGCTAAATGATGGCATGGTAATGTGCATGAATGGACAAACTTTGACTTATAATCATTGAACCCAGCCACCTAAGATCACCAGTTGTGGTAGCAAATATCTCATGTTAGTGCATAATCAGCCGCAGAGGGAGAAAGCCACCAATGTTGATATTTTATAACTATTGGACATAAAAAATATAATAGAAAAATTTAAATAGGCACAAAAAAACAAATCATAAATTCATTATACAAAGAAGCTTTTCTTGAGATAAATCAGTTTCGAGAAAGATTTAGTTTTTATTCTTTGTAACTCTTTCCAATAGCAACTGGATGCATTATCAATCATTTGGTTGGAGCTGTATAATCCTTTCAAAATCTGGATCTAACTTCATGAGGTGTTGCTTCATCTCTTCAGAAGCATGAAAAATGTTTTGGAACTGTTGCAAATTCAATTTGTTTTTGGGACCATATTCTCCCTTGGTGCATTCATCATTGTTATTCTATGCATAGAGTGTGGTTAGGCATTAATGAGATCATTATCACTCAAATCTTTATGATGTGGGTCCAGTAATTCCTGTACATTTGCAGAATCTACTTCATTAAAGCCTAATTGCTGTCCAATGCTTGCAATTTTGTCAATGACCATCGCAAATTGTTACTGAAACTCTTGAGAATAATTTCTACAGGGAAGCAAAAGTTGTTTCCATACACGCCTAATCTTGCTTGACGTCACTTGCTGCTATAACTGTTGAGTATTTTCAGTTGTGTTTTTAATACTGAATTTATTCCAGAACTTTAGACAATATTTTTCTTTCCCCAAATCTATCTTACATATTTATAAGTCAACCATTCATTCAGGCTTTGAATATTGCTACCACATCTGGTCTTATGCTTCTGCTATATATTTAGAGATTCTTGATAAAATCCAAAGAAGAATCTATCTTACATATTTATAAGTCTACCATTCATCGTTGCTTTGAATATTGCTGCCATATCTGGTCTTGTGCTTCTGCTATATATTTAGAGATTCTTGATAAAATCAAAAGAATCTGCAATGCCATTGGTTCTGACCTGGCATCTTGGATTCTGTCAATTTCTCACCACCATAACATAGCTTCTCTCTGCCTTTTCTGTAAATACTTTCATGGCAATTGTTCTGGTGAGCTTTCCTCTATGGTACTGAGACTGAATTTAAAAGCAGTACTAGATTGGCAGCAAGATCTTATCAATTTACATTTAAAATGACTAGATGCAACTATAAGTTCTATGCTAGCAGTTTCTTTTCTCTTACTTCCCTCTTGTGGAACTCTGTGGGTTGAAAAATAAAAAAAACCTTCTAGGATCACTCTCATCCTTCTCTTACATTTCCTTCTTCATCTTTCACAACCTTTCTCATATGAAATGAACAAGAAAAATCACCCACTCCTATTTTCAGAGGAGCTTTATAGCTCTGCTTCCTTCCTGTAATGCATCTCTTCCAGCAAATATCTTTCTTTAAAAAAATCACCACCTGAAGCTGCTTTTACTTCTCCCCCACCACAAGGTAAATTACATACTTCTTTCTCCTCTTCCTTCATTCAGACTACAAAATCTCTTCCCTTTTTTGCTTTCCACTCAGCTTTGATCTTCAAAAATTTAAATGTAATGTCAATCATTATCTTCTGTCTTCTTAATTCCAGTTCTTTTATTGTCCTCTCTCATTAATAGTAGTTTTTCTCGTATTCTCTAACACTCAGTAAACCCTTGCATCCTAGTGGCTTTATTGCCTTTGCTCTTCAAAAATTTAAATACAATGTCAATTGTTATCTTCTGTCTTCTTAATTCCAGTTCTTTTATTGTCCTCTCTCATTAATAATAGTTTTTCTCATATTCTCTAACACTCAGTAACCCCTTGCAGTAAGCTTGAATGTATGAATGTGCTGTAATGGATACCGGCTCGGAATTGTTAATTGGAGTTCCAATTCCTGTTGGATTCATTATATTTGCTTATGTGCAGTTACTCTTGGGAAAGGGATGGATCCACTTCTTCTCTCCCCAGCTATGGGTTAATTAGTATGACCTGTATCACTAAAACTATTATTATCTCCCAAAAAATAAAATTGCATAGAAAATATTTAGATTTCTACATTAAATAGCCGGTAAAGGTTGATATGTCGCTAAACAAAAATAACCAAACCAAACTTAGTCTTTGAAGAAGGAAAACTCTAATTTAATATCTCAGGCACAAATACTCTTTCTCCTTTCCAGCTATGGGATAATTAGTAAGACTTGTATCATTATTATCTCCAAAAAAAAAAAAAAAAAAAAATTCTTACAATCTAAAAATATATTCTGGTTTTAAATAACCTGAAAAGGGTTAATAAGCCGAAAAAAAAAACAAATCAGTCAATCAAATCAAAATTAACAAAGCATTAAAGTTTATTTTAAACAAAGTTTGTTCATTGCTGGACAGAAATTAATATTGAACAAATCTTAAAAAAGCAACTTGATTTTTTTTATTTGAGCTCAAGATAACTGTCAAAGCTTGCTGTTCATATATTCAGACTGCCCTTAAATTTACAGTCTTGCTGTATACTGTTGGTTTAATTTTAAAGTCACCATCAGTATTTCTTCCCATTAAAATTGATCGGATGGCCAAGTTCAAATTCCAGCTGGCTTTTAAATCAACTCAGATGTGCGGCTGGTGTAATGGATAGTGTCTTAGAATGATAAATCAGAGAGCTGAGTTCAAATTCCTGTTGAGTTGTATTCACATATACACAAATAACTTTGGGAAAAGTATGAATCTATCTTCTCCACCTAGCTATGGGTTAAATAATAGGACTTGTATCTGTAAAAATCATTGTTGTTTTCAAATTATTGTTCATGTAATATTTACTTGCTAAAAAAAGAATTCTTACAATCCAAAATAGGTTTTATCTTTAAATAACTCACAAATGGTTGATAAACCCTAAAAAACAAAATCAATCAGTCCCATTAAAATTGTAATTTGTGCTTTTGAGGCTTTCTAATTAGGAGCATTTTTTTTTCTTTGTAAGGAAAATTTTTGAATGTAAACAATTTCAAAATGAAGGGATTTCATCAACATTGAAGATCTGCCTGACATCATTGCTTTATTTTACAAGCTTTCAACATTCTGTTATGAATTTTTTGGATTAGTACTGGCAGATTCATTTTCAGTTCAAATTCCAATGAGTTTCAGCTCTCCGCCATATCATGACGAAACACAGGTTCATGTACGATCATCATGTAATTCTGCCATTGTCCAATAGTGAACTTTTATGCAATATCAGTCTATCCTATATGGCAGTGAATATCTCCTCACAATTAAAGAAGAAATTTGAAGCAACAGAAATGTGGTTCTACAGAAGGATGTTGAGAATAACATGGATCAAACATGTGAGCAACAACAAAGTTCTAGAGACAAGAGAAACAAAACGGACACTTATAATTAACATCAGGAAAAGACAGTTAAAATTTCTAGGGCACATAATGAGGAAAGAGGGCTTGAAAAATTTGATACTCACAGGACAGATTAAAAGCAATAGGAATAGAGGAAAAACAATACATAACCTATTGAGTGAGTTTGAGTAAATGGATGTCAGAACAAGGTTTAAGAGAGACAACAAAAAGACAAAAATTATAAAGATCTAAGAAAGGACAGGAAATTGTGGAGAACCATGATTGCCAAAATCCTGAAAAGACACGGCATATAGAAGAACAGGATGCATATAAGTAATAACTGTTCTGTTTCAGTCATTTTCTCACTTCAATTTTGAATAGATTACAAAGCAGTTGGAGTATATCATGAAAGTTAAGCCATGTCAAGCCTTTTCATTACCTAGATGGGTGACCACTTGGGAATACCAGGTGCTGTAAGCTTGGATGTAGGGGTGGTGTAATGGATAATGGCTCAGAATTGGAAATCTGAGGGCAGAGCTCTAATTCCAATCAGCTTCACTTGCCTGCAAATACCTTTTGGAAAAGTTATGAATCCATTGCTTCTTCCCACCCCCAGGCTATGGATTAATTATTATGATTTGTATCAGTAAAACATTATCTTCCAAGAAACATTATTACAATCTAAAAATATTTTGTCTTTAAATTACCTGCAAAATGTTGATAAACTAATAAATCAAATTGATAAATTAAAATCGGCTTGTTTCAGAATATTTATATGGTTGCTTTATTCATCTTAAATTTGCATCTTGTTGTTACCATTTTCTCTCCTCTATGATATCTTGGAATGATTTAAAGTCTCAGCTCAAAAGTTAACTTTTCGCTTATACAGTGGAACTTCAGTTCACAAATTTAATTTGTTCCTGAAGGCTGTTCGTAACTCGAAAAGTTTGTAAACCAAAACTAATTTTCCAATAGCAATCAATGTAGAGAATACCACTGACTAAACATGGGATCATTGTCAAAGTTTTAGAGAAAATGGTAACAAAAAGAACTCTGATACTTCATATCAGAAAGAGAGAAGTGAAATATCTAGGGTACATGAGGAAAGAGGGCTTAGAAAATTTGACACTCACAGGACAAGTCACAGTACTATGAAATTGGAAAAGAAAAGCACAGCAGAACACACAAATGTATACAAAATGGCTGTCAATTCAGAAATGATTCCATTTGGGCTAACTTGGTTCATCAATGTTGTTCGAAAACTTAAATTTTCTTCAATAACCAAGGCATTTTCATCTTGAATTTTCTGTTCGAAAACTGATTTGTTCGAAATATGAGACATTCAAGAACTGAGGTCGCTCTGTATCTTTCTTCTTTTCCATTACTATCTAAAGTGGGGAAAATATTCTAAGTTTAAAAAAAAAAAGTAGAGATGGTTGTTGCAAGTAAACTGAAACAAAGAATCTATGAGACTATGACATGTGTATCAATTGTAAGATGCTTCCTACTTGCTGTTGCTATGGAAACTGAATACGGGCTAAATTTGAAATTGAAAAAAAATTTGTATTGAATGATGTTTCATTACATGTGTTAATGCAAAAGTGTTTTATAAAGTATGTCACAAAGAATTGTTAGGTAAGCTTGATATATTTAAGAAGGATGTTAGAATAATCCAGGACCTATACTTCCATGCAAACTGTCTGCGTGTCAATAAAAAATGAATTAGTAATTATACAAGAATAGAAGGATGTAAGACAAGGATGTTTTCTCACCAGAATTATTCAACCTATACAGTGATTCTGAGAGAATTAGAAGTCCTATTAGGATGGAACTGTGTTGTAAGAAGATAGAATGTATGATTGTCTGAAGAAAGAAAAAAACAAAAACCATGTGAATTACAAATTGGAGATACCAAAATCAAACAAGTACAAAAATGTAAATATCTGGGAAGTGTTTTAAAAGAGGGTGGAAAATACGACACTGAAATTCAAAGGCACATTGGAATAGTGAAAGTGCTTTAATAAAACTAAGCAAAGTATTAAGAAATAGGAAAATCACATTAGAAACAACAAAAAAGAGTGCTTAAGTGTTATGTAATATCAGTCATATGACAGTGAATGCTGGACAATCTCCTTGTAGATGAACAAAAGACTTGAAGCAACAGAAATGTGGTTCTACAGGAGGATGTTGAGAATATCATTGACTAAACATGGGAGCATTGCCAAAGTTTTAGAGAAAATGGTAACAAAAAGAACTCCAATACTTAGTATCAGAAAGAGAGAACTGAAATGTCTAGGGTACATAATGAGGAAAGAGGGCTTAGAAAATTTTAAACTCACAGGACATGTTGAAGGCAAGATGAACAGAGGAAAGCAGCACATAAACCTAACAAGCTTATGCAAAAGAACAGGGATTAGGGAAAAATAACATAAAATGACAGGAAATTGTGGAGAGCCATGCTCACTTAAATCCTGAATGTATATGGCACATAGAAGTTAAGTGTGTGTAAATTTATGTAATACACACACACACACACACACACACACACACAAAAAAAAAAAAAAAAGGGTGAACACTGAGATCAACAGCCACCAGCAACAGTCTGTTTCATGCTTAAATACAATCATCAGGCCATGTACATTAGGTTTTGGCTTGAGTGTATATATATATATATATATATATATATATATATATATATATATATATATATATTATGCACTAGTCAGTGATGCATTATGGGTAGGCCTATTGTATTATTCTAATGCTTATTCGGTGGGCAGAAGCTATATTTTTATCCTATATATGGACTCCCCCATCAATTTTAACGTATGAGGATCTGACAATCTCATTCAGTTTTTATGTTTATGTTGGATGTAAAACTTCAGTCCTCCTAGTGACCTACATACAAGTCCACATATTATACAACAGCAAGGATCTCAGGGCATAGCAACAGAGATATTTGGTGATGCTTTTTACCGTTATCTTTCATCTCTTAGCTGGTCAAAAAGACGGATTTCAAAATTTCTGATACCACTCTTGCACAAATATATCCAGTTATTTCTCTGCAGGGCAACTCACTCAAAGTTATTATGAGGTATATTCACAACTAAGAGATTACTCTTTACCTTGTCTTTATACCTGAGCCACAGCTGCCCAACACGCCTTTATCCACTGTAAAGCTGGCTCTACACGAGGATCGTAGGTATTCTGCTGTCACTCATCCTTGCAACATGACTAACCCTGCAAAGTTGTGACTGCATCAGAAAAATCTCAATTCCATTAATGTTGCATTTTACGAAAAGATCAGCATTGGACACCTTATCATCAAAAGTATAGCCACAGATTGCATGGAGACAATTTTTGTGGAAGACATCCAGCCCATTGATATGGGACCTATATGAAGGTCTACAATTCTGTACTGTACAACAGTGTGATCAAAACAGCTGCTCTATAAACCCATTTTTTGGTGTTCAATTTGATGCCTCTCTCATTCTATCAGTGGTTGCAAAGCTTCCCAAATGCATTTGTAGCTTTGGCGAAACAATTTGTCACTTCATCATAAAGTGATGCATTTGCATTCATCTTACTTTCTAAGTCTGTAAATGACTTCATACATATATTCATATATACTTCATTCTTTGTATATTTTTTGTGTATCCGATTCAGTCATTCTTATCAGATTACAAAATGAAAGTTGTCTTGAACAAGAACTGTTCTAGATTTTTTTGCATTTATGTGGGTGTCTCCCAGGTCTTTCTTCTTGGATCGATGTTGTTCCTAATTTTCATCAACAACCTTTCTGATGTTATGAGTTCTCAGTATCTATGCTGATGATACAATTATTTATTCTGTCTTGATAGTAAGTCTGATCAGTTTGATAAGGTCAAATTGGACACTGATCTCAAAAATGACCTGCAGTCTGTTGTTAACTAGGGAAAGAAATGGCTTGTTAATTTTAACGCTTCCAAAATAAAACTGCTTTCTTTTAACCTTTTTGCATGGCTAATGCTAACCACCAGGAGAGTGACTCCTTGCATCTTTATGGGTTAATGTTTTCCCCTGACATGAAGGATTGGAAAGATTATATTGAATCAATTGCTGGATCTACTGTCAGAAAAATTGGTTCATTGTTTTGTGCAAGACACATTTTCCTGTTAGAATCTATCTTACACCTTTATGAATCTACCATTTCTCCATACTTTTAATATTGATACCACATCTGGTCTTTATTTAGAGATTCTTGATAAAGTAGAGAGAGTAATCTACAATTGATCCTGACCTGGCCTCTTCTTGGTTTCAGTCATTTTTTCCACCACCTTAACCTAGCTTTCCTGTGCTTTTTCTATAAATATTTTCATGGCAATTCTTCTGATGAGCTAGACTTTAGGAATTTAAGCAGAATACTAGATTGGCAGCATCATTTTTACAGTTGAAATGGCTAGCTATAACCACAGGTTCTATGCTAATAGTTTCTTCTATTGCACTTCTTCCTTGTGAAACACTTCCAGTTTCTTGCTTTCCAGTCAACTTTGATCTTTAAAAATTTAAATGTAATGTCAATCATTATCTTCTGACTTCTTAATTCTTCTTTTATTGTTCTCGCTTATTAATAATATTATTTTTTCTGATTGTTACACTCAATAACACCTTGTGCCTTAGTGGCTTTATTGCCTTGTTTGGGGTTAAATGATTAAAAATATATGTATACACACACACACACACACACACACACATATAGTGGACTTTTCTATCGTGAACAATAAATGAGGATCAGCATTGGATGTTGCTTTTGTTTTACATTTATGGCATGCTAGCATGGGCCATTGTTTGGGAAAATCAGATAAGGGAAAGACATATTTCATTTGTGCTTTCTTAAGTGTGTTACTAGTCCAGCTTTGCTGTGGGCATCAAAGCTCCACTAACAGATGAAATTTGTTAAAGCAGGATTTTGATGGCATTTCTGCTTCAGAGCTTGACAAAGCTGATCACAGTGCTTCAGTATGTGTGTGTATATATATATATATATATATATATATATATAAGGAGTAACCTGGCCCATTTCCCAAGATCTGAATAAATGACTAAACTTCAGAATTGTTAGAATCCCTTTTTGATTGGGACAAGAACTTTTTAGCACCTACATCTTATATCCCTTCCTCCCTCTCTCTCTCTCTCTCTCACACACACACACACACACACACATATAAGAGAAAAGGAAAATTTATTTTACCTGATGCATTTCATCCTTCAGATTTTTTCAAATATCTCCATTCCTGAAAGAATTACTCCTTTCCCAAGGCAACATACATGACTATAAAAATGTTAAAGAATTTAAAAGAAAATGGTTAAATTCATAAGCTGCTGTTAATTCAAAGACATAATGCATAAATTTATCCCATACTAAAATAATTTAAATATTAATTGCATAAAATATTCAACAATAACATCATTTACTGGCTTTTGTTTATTAGACATTAAATTCTGTCACATAGTATCTTCCATAATTTATCTAGACATTTTTTCTGTTAACCTGATGAATATTTATGAGTGTCTCTTAAATTTAAAAATTTTGAAAAACTAACAATATTTTTATTTTTATTTATAAATACTTGTTGCAAAATAAAATCTTTGCATTTGCCTTAATAAAGTGCATCAGGCTAAAACATGTCTGATAAAATATGCTTTCTTTTTGTCTTTATTCCTATTGTCCTTTTGCAGCTATATTCTAGTTATATTTGAAATTTTTACATATATATATAAAAGAGGTGGTGTAAAGTGTGTGTGTATGTATGTATGTGTGTGTATATATATATATATATATATATATATATATATATATATATATATAAATCATGAAAAGCACAAGACCTTCCAAGAACATGTATATGAACTGAGTTGGGCAAATAATCAACTTTGCAAAATCAAAAAAAAATTACTGTGTTACCTTGTCAAGGTTGAGAATAGGCATGAGATCTTTTAGCTGCTACTGTTTGGACAGTAATATTATTATGGGAGAGTGCTCACTTGCCCTTTATCTTTTCTGTTAATGACATAGACAGTTAAGTAAAGAGACTTTTTGGTAGTGGGTTTTCAAGACCATTAGCACAAAGTGAACATGAGTTGTCAGTCTTTATTTGCACCTGCATCACTGAAATAATTTGTTATAAGTTCCCCAAAAAATACTTCATACACACCTAGTCCAGACTAAAGACATAAAATATTCCAGATAAAAAAAGTAAAAATGGTATTCATGTATTTCGGTTAGGTTTGTTGAGTTTATGAAAGCTCAACACAGAATATCTAATGTTAAAAGCAGTCTTTTTCTTTTATTGCTATTATATTTGAGTCTACATTCATTTCTCTTGGTTCAGGAATAAGTAAATATTGGTAATTTATATTGGAGCCTATATAAGCATTTACTTGGTTCAGGGATAGGTCATTTATATATGCATTTACTTGATTCGAGGATAGGTAAATATCAGTCATTTATATTTGAGTTTATAAGCATTTACTTGGATTGAGGATAGTAAATATTGGTTGTTTATATTTGAAAACCCAACACAAATCTGGAGTGGAGCCCCTAAGGCAGATGGATGGCACTCTGTGCTACCTTCCAGCAACTCCTGCAGCTGCACTGGTACCAAACTGTATTGGTTCATCCTCTCCTTTGGACTCTGCTAGCAAGGCCAAGAGGGGGAACTAGACATCCAGGCAGCCCTAGTTCTCCATACATCCAGCCCAGGCTCATAGCACACTGGAGAGGACACTCAAGCGATGTCGCAAGACATCAGCACAACACACAGCACTACTCCATTGTCTAGCAAGATGGGGACGGGTGCTGCCAACGATGACGATATTTGAATCTATAAGAATTTAAATGTTTCAGCGATATGTGAATACTGGTCATTTCTATTTGAATCTATAAGAACTTGTTTCAGGGATAGGTAAATGTTAGCCATTTATATTTGAATTCTATAAGCATTTACTTGGTTCAAGAATAGGTAATCGTTGTTTAAATTTGAGTCTTTTAGCATTTACTTGATTTTGAATAAAGACATAGTTTTTTTTGTTTTTTTTTTATCTAGGTCAGTAAACACTTACTGAGTATGTTGGAGTAGGGTTTAACTTCCTACAGGTGATGCAGTAAGTATATTTTTGGTCCTGGGAACTGGGCAGTCATGCATTTGGTTACTGCTGATTTTACAAGTACATAAAAAGACAGCTGATTTTTGTCATAAGATGTGAAAGACTTGTACATGGTTTCAGGATTCTCTTTAAATCAAATTAACCAAATTTATTTTTAAGCACAGTTCATAACTAAAGTCAATCACGATGGTCATGTCTGTTGGCTACTTAATACCAGACTTAAAATCAGTGACTATGAAAACAAGCAAATTTGTACGAGATTTTTATTTTGTTCTGCATTTTCTATCTATATTTTTTAGTTTCTGACTTTTTACCAAAAGCATGTTGAGCAGAGAACTATATTTGTACAGTACCAAATGGTAATTAAGCTTATTAACAATTTGTTCATCTTAGCTGATAATTTTTGCACAAGGGCGTCTTTTCAATGGCTTTCAAGATTTGTACACTATCATTACATAGCTGCTTCTTCTATGTGTCATGTCCCTTCAAGATGTTGGTAATCATGGCTCTCCACAATTTCCTATCTTTTATAACTCTTATAAATTTTGTCTTTTCACTATCTCTCCTAAACCCTGTTTTTCCATCCATTTACTCAAGCTCACTAGGTAGGTGATGCACTGCTTTCCTCTCTTCCTCTTGCTTTCTATATATCCTACAAGTATCAAATTTTCCAAGCCCTCTTTCCTCATTACTTGCCCTAGAAGTTTCAACTGTCGCTTGTTAAATATAAGTGTCCTTTTTGTTTCTGTTTTCTCTAAAACGTTGTCATTACTCACATGTTCAGTTCATGATATTCTCAGTATCCTTCTGTAGAACCACATTTCTGTTGCTTTGAGAATTTATTCATCATTGAGGAGATTGTCCAGTATCCATATTATGTAACAGTTAAGTACAATTTTCTTTGTTTTTAATGAAATTTTACTGTCTCTTACTATTTTGCTTAGCTTTTGTAAGGCATCTTTCGCTATCCTAATGCATTCAAATTAACTCTCAGTTATTAAAGGGATATGCAGGTAGTGTAACAGTTATAGGTGCAGAAAGTGGAATTGGCAAGCTGTGTTCAAAGTCTGTTGTATTAACTTTCACACAAATATTCTTAGCAAATGTAAAAATGCATCTCCCCCTTAGCTATGAGTTAAATAGCAGGGTTGACTGGCTCTCTTGCCTAGGGTAGCAGTCCAGTTCTGAATTCCAAACTATGCTGAAACAAGAAAGTACTGTCTTTCCCAAAAAGTCATGATATTTCACAGATAATAAAGAAAAAGAAATGTATGGAGAGTCATGATCATCTATATCCTGAAGGAAGATAGCATTAGGGTAAAAAAAAAAAAAAAAAGGTCTGGTTGATACACTGCACAGCTATGATTGAACTGATTCTGCTATTAGGAAGGTTTCTTTGTCTATGTGATTTGACTCGCTACTCAATTTTTGAATTGATCCTATTCCTCATGGACTGGTGTTGTTTTGGCATTTTGATCTTTGATCCTCAGCAAAGCTGTTTACTGCTTTGGCAGATCTTCTGTGAGTGACTGACCCTGCATTGGCATCCAAATGAACTCTGAAAATTTCAGTATTGAGAAGAATAAAAAAAAAGTCAGAGAAAGACAAGTTTGATAATCTGACAGCAACCAGGATCAGATTATGACCAAGTTATATTGGGATATCCAGTTTGATCAATTGTAAATATAATTTTCTGGCACATCAATACTTACATGGGCCAACATTTACTGCCAAGTATCAATAAGGAGGGAGTTAAGTAGAAATTGAAGACTTCATTAAAAAATATTACTTAGGTTATGTAACAAGTCCCATATCCCATTAGAATCATGGCAGCACCACATTTACTGGAGATATAGCAGCAGTGGTATGTCTAGAGTAAGATAACATGATAGAGCTCACTCCACTTCAGACTAAATCATAGGTTAATATTCCTTAAATTATTCAGACATATCATTCTTTTTTTATGATTTCAATTACAACAAATACTAAGAATACAATATGCAAAACATGTGAACAATGGGGAAGTTTTAAAGTAAATAGGAACTACAATGAAACATATGCTTGAAATAAGAAGGGGACTATTCAAATTTCTGAGATTTATAATGAGGAAAGACAGCCTAGTTAATTTAACATTCACAGGGTATATTGAAGGTAAGAGAAGCATAGGAAGTTTTATAGGAAATCGGAAGCCGAAATTGTATGAAGCCGAAAGAGACAGTTGGATGAGGGAAGAGGACCTGGAGAGTTTAACTCACAGGGCAAATAGAATGAAGAAAAGCAAGGGGAAACAAGAAGTAACTTATTCATCAAGCTTTAGTGAATGAATGGCAGACAAAGGGATATGATATAAAAACAAAAGTTAAATAGAGCAACAAAAAAAAAAGAAAAGAGAAAAGACATGACACAGGGTAGAAGTAAAGCACTTCTGAAGGGACTTGCAAAAAGATTGGAAATCTGATAAATAAGTGCAACTATCCAAACAGTGGAATTATAAAAATCAGCAATGATACTGAGGAGTGTGCTGGATTATTGAAAAGACATGTTGTCACTTGATATTCACAAAAAGCCACCAAAGTTGACTAGTGTGAAAACTCAGTGCAAACAGGTTTGAAAGATGTCATATTTTTGGCCAAGTTGTTTTTTTTTTTTTAAATTGAAAATCTATTTACAAACTTATCAAATTTTCTTGTTTTTTTGTTTTTTTTTATCTTGCAGACAATAAGCACATGAAAAATACTTTTCCGCAATCCAGTCTCATTAGCAAATTCACAAACAGTGCATGTGTAACTAGCTGTAAATTATTCCATATAATTGCTGTCACTATGACAACTGACAATAGTAGTAGTAGTAGTAGTATTTGCCATGATGGGGAAGTGTTGATATTTAATAACTTGAATTGCTATAAATAGCCTTAAAATTACCCATTGAAGACATAGCTCATTATCTTTTGAATTTTCCAAATTTCCAGTACGACGTTAGATTCTTGACTAATTTCTCTCAAGAAGCAAAATGCCAAACAAATATGGTTTCATTCTGAATTTATTATTAGATGAAGCACTGACAGTTATTAACTTGAGTGTTGCCTGTCATATGACACTGTTTTAATGTTGGGCATACTTCCATTGGGGGTAACAGCAAGTTTAATCAGATTTCATTACTTTTCGTTATCCATACTTCAGTTTTCCCATGAAGTTCTAGTAAATTTAGGCAGGTTTTCATCACATATTGGTAAGGAGAGGTAAAACCATAACATGATAGATTTTGTGCATTCAAAAGCAATACACAATAAATTAATAAAATTTACTTACCTGGTTAAGTGACTTTTGTATTGTTGACCCTGATGATTATCCTAACACAAAACTATTGTGTCAGCTAGCCAGTTGAAATTTTCTTGATTGATTAAATACTATAGTTTTAGCTTTTTTTTTGGCTGCTTTTTGGCAGAAGTTCTGTTAACCTGAAAAAAAAGTGAAAAACATAATCCTCATATTTTTTTCAGTTGTATTGTCATTAACATACAGATATATATATATATATATATATATATATATATATATATATATATATATATATATATATATATATACTACACATATTCCTAAGTTTATAGTGCAACTTAAAGGTTCATGGTTTTCCCAAGTTGTCAGGCACATATGGCAACTGAGCCACTTACTACAGTTGTTTTTTAAAAATACTGGGTCTCATGGGGTAAACACTAAATTATACTCAGATTCAAAGCTTGAAGTTAATATAAACCCAATATATTATTGGGATATAAATTCAAAATATAGAGTGTATGGAACGTGATTTGGGTGGGCAGGGGAATGATGCAAGCTTAAAGTTTATATGGTACATGTTTTTCTGTTGGTGGGTGGGTAGGATGTAAGTTAAAAGTTTAAATGGTACATGTTTTTTTGTTTGGGAAAAAAAAAAAAGGGGGGCAAAATTTAAGTTAAGAAATTATAAAGCATAAGAGGCAGTATTCAATAATTCAAGAAAATTTCAAGTGACTTACCTGGTTAGCTGACACAAGAGTTTCATGTTAGGACAATCATCAGGGTCAACAATGCAAAAGTCAGCTAACCAGGTAAGTAACTTAAGCTTTTATTAATTTATTGAATATAAGCCAATGTGTATTGCTTTTGAATGCACAAAATATATCCTGTTACCTTGGTAAACCATGAAACTTTAAGTTGGTCTACAAACATAGGCATATATGTATTAATATATACTTCATAGCTCTGTTTAACTATATTGAGCACTGTTTTATTTGCACCATAAATTAAATTAAATAAATATTTATTTGCTTATCTATGTATGCACACTAATACAGTTGCTAATATCTCGTTTATAGTTTATATTCACTCTCTTTCTCTCTCTCTCTCTCTCTATATATATATATATATATATATATATATAATTGTGTATTTGGTTAGCAATCTCTCTTTCATACAAGTTTCATTAAAAACAAATGACAAGGTACTGTGGTTAAATTTTTTATAAAATTTTTCTTGTGTTCTTATAATTTTCTTCTCTTCTGGACATAAATTATATAGAAATTGTCTGAATGTTTTGTATGTCCGAGGTTGACAAGTTAGGTGAGGTGAAAATGTTCACAACTAAAATCAATTTTAACAAAATATTCATTCTTTGCTGTCAATGTACCTGGTGCAATTCATGTTGGCGCCGGATAAATTCTTGGGCCTTTTTGTTTTTCAAGAATATGCTGACTGTCAACAATGCTCAGTGCTGTCAGCCTTGTTTGTTGGTGAACGATATTCAGTAATTTAGTCAATTTATTTCTGTTGTGTTTCTCTTGTCCACTCGCAGAGAAAGCACAACAATAATCCAAACAGTTAACTGTCTCTCCAACAGTGTATAACTGGCAAGGACAGAGGCAAAAAGACAACCAAACCACTCCACCTACATTGCTTATAGCAGTGCAATTAGAAGATTCTAGTGAGTTCTACAACTTTCAATATACATATACACTTTAACCCATAAATATAGCATACCTTAAAACTTTATTTTATCATTTTATATATGTATATATAAGTGGACATTTAGGTTATTATCTAGTGGCAACAGTCAGTTTTATGCTTAAACACAATCGTCAGGCCATGTCTCAAAGACTGTGTTTAAAACTGAAACAGACTGTGGCCACTGGGTTTTGGCCTCCATGTCTACTTTCAGCACTTTAATATTACATACGTTAAAACTGTATTATATTATGTGTACGTGAGTTAGTGTCTGTGTGCATATATATATATATATATATATATATATATATATATATATATATGTATGTATGCGTGTGTGTTTGTTAAAGTTCTCAGAATATATTTGTAGAGAAGACAAATTTAGTAAAATAGTCAATTAGAAAATACTACTTAGTCCCTGCCGATACATTTTGTCATTCGATTTTATAAAGGCAAATCATGATAAAAAAAAAGCAAAATCTTGTGTAGTTGCATAAATTTAAAAAAAAATTTAAAAGATGCTCCTGTGTAAGGCACTTTTTAAATATTAGTAACTTTTTTCTTTTTTTTTAATAAGTGTGTGTTTTTGTTTTCTATGTTGACAATGTGTTAAAGTTCTCAATATATATATATATAGAAATATCTATCTATCTATCTATCTATCTATATATATATATATATATATATATAAAGTGTAGATCAGTAGTTGATATCTTTCATGTCTATATAACGACTCTGAGGATGGCTCATGTGAGCCAAAAGCTTAGGACCCAATTAATAAAAAAAAATATCCAAATTTTGGAAAATTTTTTTTTTTTTTTTTTTTTTACAAAAAATTAAAGCAAACATTAAAATGGCTCATGATCAGTCATAATAGACATTCATGTCTGTTATATTCAATAATATTTATTTAATATATATATATATATATATATACACAAATAAGAGAAAGAACAGAATAAGATTGCACTCTTCGTAGCATTTACTTTTTAAAAAAGTGTTAATACATTAGTATTATTTATTTTTAAAAAAGTGTTCATTATATTAGTATTATTTATTTTTTATTGTTATATATATATAAATGGACATCTAGGTCAACATTCAGTGGTGACAGGCTGTTTCATGCTTAAACACAATCATCAGGGCATGTCTTGAAGACTTTTTTTTAAGTAAGAAACACACTGTTGCTGCTGGGTGTTGCCTTCAATATCCACTTTTATATTTACATACACTCTATCTCTGATATTGAACATTTTAACCCATAAATATAGCATATGCTAAAACTATATTTTCATCATATATGCAGTAGATTTGCTTAAGCTAAACCCATCAGTATAAACAGTTTTGTTCCTGATCAACAGTGGCTCCTTTTGAATATATTTGCATAAACGGACCCAAAAATATTATGTAGATTTATTTCTGTTCTTGCTTAATTAATCTTACTAAGCAGCTATTCCTTGTAACCTATTTTCAATTCAACTGGAATTCACTGCAAGTGTGTGTATATATATATATATATATATATATATATATATATATATATAATGATTATTTTCCTCATTGGCACATCTTTATCATTCTTTCAGCAGATGTTAACATCTTGGTTGGAACCAAAACACATTTCCAGTATGTTTTGTCTTTGAAGAGCTGACATTTTTATATTTCACTGACATGACTTTCTGTATTCCTGTATGACAGGTAAAAAAAAAATGACACTGTCTCCTCTTTTATAGGCAGGTCTTTAAGATGCATTTATGGCAATCAGGTTGTCAGTGTAGATTGGAATTTTATAACTTGCTCTTTTTATATACCTGTAAGGGAAACTTCCATGAACAAACATTTCATCTGGACTTTTTCTTTAAGCTTTTCTTTTTCTTTTGTGTGCCATGATTCAGGTAACCATAGCTCTTCCTAACTTCATTTCTTTCGTTGCTCTAAAAAAGAACCATCGCTGTTCCACCATAGATTACTTGCTATTTACTCCCACTTCCCTTGCTTTCATTATGTCTTGTGAGTGTTAATTTCTCCAAACCTTCTTTCCTGATGTGTCCAAGAAATTTCAGTTGTCTCTTTCTGATTGTAAGTATCAATTTATTTGCAGTTTCTATTCTGAAAACTTTTTCATTACTTATTCAGTCCATGGTAATCTTAGTATTCTTTAGTAGAATGACATTTCTGATGTTTTGAGTCTCTTCATCTCATGAGGAGATTAGTATTAACTGCTCTATTAGTAATAGTAGTAGGTATCTGTATATCTCACGAGATAATGGTAGCATCCTGTTGCGTCAAAATTCAATCCTTTGGTGATGAGACTGGAGTGAAATCCCCAGGGTGACAAGCCTTGGCAATGCTATCTAGAGGCCATGTGCTGCCCAGACTACATGCTCTCCACCTCTCAGCCATACCAACAAGATCCAAAGGAATATAATGTCTATATTTGTTAGAATGATGATGCAAACAGGTTTGTGGAGTTCAAAGCAATTAAGATGTTGCTGGAGTCAGAGTCAGTAAAACTATACCAACTCAGACTCCAGTTGAATTTATATTTTATGTAAAAAATCTCAAATTACAGAATTTTTATTGTTATTTCTCCTAACGTATATTTACTATTTCTTTTAAAGAAAGTCATCTCAACTTCTTTTTTAAAGTCATTTTATTTTATTTTTTTTTTTTATTTTTTTTAGCTATTTTGTATTTTCAAAATTATATAGGAAAAAAACATCTTACATTATAGAATTTTTATTTTTTATTGTTAATTCTTTTACTGTATATTTACTATTTCCTTTAAAGAAATTCATCTCAACTGCTTTTTTAAAGTCATTTTATTTTGTAGTTATTTTGTATTTGCAAAACTAAATATGTAAAAAAAAATGTTACATTGTAGAATTTTTTATTTTTGTTATGTCATTTACATCCTGTAAAAGATTATATTTTAACTTCTGTTATAAAGCAGTTTTATTTTTATTCTATACTTATTTCTTATTTGCAAATATATATATATATATATATATATATATATATATGTGTGTGTGTGTGTGTGTGTGTGTAAAAAGTCTTAGATTATAGCATTTTTATTTTTAGTGTTTTTTCTTCGATATCATTTCAAAGGTTTTGTCACTAATTCTGTTAGAAAATATTGAAGAATGAATAGGTATGATATAAAAACCATAATATCTTTATTCTTTGATATAAACCAGTTCTAATGATATAGGCCTACTCAAGTTAGGAGTGTATGCATTGGCTTTATGAGATTTGTTGGCCATAATCACTTAATTAGAAAATATTGAAGAATGAATAGGTATGATATAAAAGCCTTAATATCTTTATTCTTTGATATAAACCAGTTCTAATGATATAGGCTTACTAAAGTTAGGAGTGTATGCATTGGCTTTATGAGATTTGTTGGCCATAATCACTTAATTAGAAAATATTGAAGAATGAATAGGTATGATATAAAAGCCTTAATATCTTTATTCTTCGATATAAACCAGTTATAATGATATAGGCTTACTAAAGCTAGAAGTCTATGCATAGGCTTTATGAGATTTGTTGGCTATAATAACTTACGTAAAGATGAGTCAGAGGTGTCAAAAATAGAAGAGTCCAATGTTTTGTGTTCTGACTCCACAGCCCTGGATGCAAATCCACCTGCAATAAAATAAAGTCAAGTGAGCATGAAATTAACTTTTTTCAAGGATTTATCACAGAATCCCTATTCTCTGAATTTCAAACAGATTTTAAATTTAAGTTTTATGCATGTGCATATTGTCATTTTTTATTGGCTATAAGTCAAATTAGCAAACCAAATTCATATTCCAACAGAGGCTGTTATGTCTACTTTTGCATATCAGGTTGGAATCAAAGTGTAGTATCTGTTCTCATCTCTAATAGTAATATTAGCTATTTTCTTATGAAGAAATATTCGGCATTCATTGATCAAGCAGCCAGTGTTACCTAAGTTAGGCTTTTCTTTTTTCTACTACCTGGCCATCAGGTTGGGATAAAAAGTATAATATCTGTTTTCCTCAACTCTAACAGCATTATTAGCTGTTTCCTTATAAGGAAACAATTGCCATTCATTGCCAATCAGACAGTGCTTTTCTTCACTCATTAGCCATCAGGTTGGGATCAAAATTCAGTATCTGTTCTCCTCACCTCTAATTGTAATAGTAATATTAGCTATTTCATTAAAAGGAAAGATTTGGCATTTATTGACTGAGTACTACACAAGTTACGCATTTTTTTCACTCCCTGACCATCAGGCTGGGATGAAAGTGTAGTACATGTTCTCAACTCTAATGGTAATATTAGATGTTTCCTTATAAGGAAACAATCAGCATTCATTGACTGAGGTACCAGTGCAACTCTAGTTATGCTTTTCTCCATTCCCTGGCCATCAGGTTGGGATCAAATGCAGTACCTGTTCTAATCTCTAATGGTAATATTAGCTATTTCTGTATAAAGAATTATCTGACATTTGTTGACTGAGTAGCCAGTGCTACTTTTGTTTGAAATTTGTAAAATCTTTCTGTTCAAACAATTTTTCAAGAAAATGTGTATATGAAGTCCAGTTACTGTTATTGCTCTTTCCAGTATTGACATGGATTTTCTTCCTAGCCTTGTGCTTAAAGCAGAGTGAAAAATCTAAATGTTATATCTTTTAGCAATAGCTAGAAAGACAACTCTGAATAAAAAAACAGTCAGGATAGCCCTAACCTTGGGTGAGAGCTAGAAAGACCACTCTGAATACAAAACCAGTCAGGATGGCCCTAGCCTTGGGTGACAGCTAGAAAGAAAACTCTGAATGCCAAACCAGTCAGGATGGCCCTAACCTTGGGTGACAGCTAGAAAGACAACTCTGAATGCCAAACCAGTCAGGATGGCCCTAACCTTGGGTGACAGCTAGAAAGACAACTCTGAATGCCAAACCAGTCAGGATGGCCCTAGCCTTGGGTGACAGCTAGAAAGACAACTCTGAATGCAAAACCAGTCAGGATGGCCCTAGCCTTGGGTGACAGCTAGAAAGACAACTCTGAATGCCAAACCAGTCAGGATGGCCCTAACCTTGGGTGACAACTAGAAAGAAAACTCTGAATGCCAAACCAGTCAGGATGGCCCTAACCTTGGGTGACAGCTAGAAAGACAACTCTGAATGCCAAACCAGTCAGGATGGCCCTAGCCTTGGGTGACAGCTAGAAAGACAACTCTGAATGCCAAACCAGTCAGGATGGCCCTAACCTTGGGTGACAACTAGAAAGAAAACTCTGAATGCCAAACCAGTCAGGATGGCCCTAACCTTGGGTGACAGCTAGAAAGACAACTCTGAATGCCAAACCAGTCAGGATGGCCCTAACCTTGGGTGACAGCTAGAAAGACAACTCTGAATGCCAAACCAGTCAGGATGGCCCTAACCTTGGGTGACAGCTAGAAAGACAACTCTGAATGCAAAACCAGCCAGGGTAGCAACTGCACCTCATGAAGCTCATTTGCTAATGAAAACATAACAGTAACACCTACTTTGCTTTGGCTATGGTTCTATAATTAACCCTGTAGAAATGACTGAGAAATTTCCTTAAATATATTTCTGGTGATTTCTTAAGTGTAGCTTAGATGTGGCACAAGGCCAAAAGTATGGGCACCCAGTGAGAATCAAACTCACTATTCAGTTATAATTTTTCTAGAGAAACAAGCTTGCTAACCATTAAACCATGTCAAGGTACTGAGTAATTTACCAAGTGTAGTGTAGTGTAGATGTGGCACAAGGCCAAAAGTATGAAGCCCCCAATGAAGACTGAACTCACGAGTCAGTCGTAATTGATCTAGTGAGACAACCATTAAACCATACTGAAGTGCCCCCTTTAAGTATATTTATACCTGGTTCCTCACCTGCTCTTCCGTTAAATAAAAGTTATTCTGCTATTGTTTCTATTGACTTTAGCCTGCTTGCCTGTCAGCAGGTGTTTGGTGAGAGTGACATATTTAACTTTTACCCATATAAGTTGGTTATTTATAACTCTTGATGTAAGTGGAGAGGTCAGTTTTGGTAACTCCATTTTATGAGGTCTCACACTGTCAGCTAGGCTTTCAATACATCGAATAATACACGCTTCTGCAGCAGGATAAGATGCCCTCTGAAAAATGCAGACTTCTGGGTGAAGAGTAAGGTATAAACAAGATCACTATCTGCCTTTTTTTATGTGTTCAGATCTCAGTGTCACATTTTTCATCCACTGTTAAAGCGTTTCACAAATGTTTTAACAGTGGATGGAAAATGTGACACTGAGACCTGAACACATATTGGATTAGTGAAATATACATTCCAAAGGCTAAGCAAAGTATTATGAAACAGGAAAATTTCACTAGAAACAAAGCAAAAAATGCTGAATTGCTATGAGATATCAATCCTCTTGTATGGCAGTGAATGTTGGACAATCTCACCACAGATGGAGAAGAATCTGGGGGTAACAGAAATGTTTCTACGGAAGGATACTGAGAATTCCATGAACAGAGCGAGTAAGCAATGATGTCTTAAAGAAAATAGTAGCAAAAAGAACGCTTATTCTCATTCTGAGAATAAGCATTTTTTTTGCATACAGATGAAATTTCTTAAACACATAATGAGGAAGGACAGCTTGGAAAACTTAACACTCACAGGGGATATCGAGGATAAGAGAGATAAGGGAAAAACAACAAGCCACCTAACTGTCTAGTTTATGTGAATGGATGGTAGAATAGAGGGCAGGAGGTTTGGCAAAGGGAGAAATACTGCTAATGGCTATGAGGGAGGTTGTGGAGAGCTGTAATCACCCACATCCTAGAGCAACATGGCACATAGAAAAAGAAGTAAATCAGATCAATATCCACCTATGTTTCACTTCATTGTGATTTTTGTCAAATAAAACTTCTTTTCGACATTAATTAACCCAACAATGCTTGATATGTCGTTAAGTTAACCAACCCAACCATCGTAAAATCCTTTAAGCATTTTGGTTGTTTCTCATAAATATAAATGTCTACCTATAAATTCATTGTGATTTTTGTCTGATAAGATTTCTGTTCGACATTAACTAACCCGACAGGGCTTGATATGTCATTAAATTAACCAACATAATCTGCTGATGTCATGATTTTATGTTAAGTATCACCTTAAGAAAAAAAAAAAGAATAAAACAAATATTTGTCAATTCCAGGGAAGGGTGAAGAACTAGACTTGTGTAGATATTAATCAATGATTTTATTACAAATGGGAATTCTGTTCCCCTGTAACATCTTGCTGGTTTACAAAGTATAAACAAGAACAGTCTTGTTTGCAATGAACTCATTACTTAGGAATGCAAGTTTTATATAATAGAATTGTATTTAATAGCTTTTTTTCTTTCTGTAAGGAAAACTAATTTGATAAAAAGTTAGTCTTGTCTGCTATAAAGCCACTTACCATATACAGCTACATTACCAGTTTTGCAGCATCCTTAGTTCCAGAATATTGCCAAATTTTCCATTTTCTCAGACCAACACAGGTCATATATTAATAACTCTATAATGTACTACTGAGCCACAAATTAGGCATGGTTCATATCCTGAAAGCACTGGGACTGTTAGAATCTAAAATTAAACTAATATTCTTCATATTAAAATTCTTTGATAAATGTCTCTACAGGCTTGCCAGAAAATGAAAAGTGAATGATATTGAACCTTCATCAAGTTCAGTATGGCTTTCATCTTATGGTTGGATAAGGGATGGACAGTCTGATGGTAAATACACCGTCTGCACATAATTCTTAAACAGTAGATCATATCTTGGATGAGCTGTTCTTTCTGAACTAACTTTGGACACAAGTCTTTTATGCCTTCCAAAAGCTAAGGAAACTATTAAGAAACAGGAAAATTTCATTAGAACCAAAGAAAAGAGTACTTAACTGTCACATAATATTGGTTTTCCTATATGGCAATGAATGCACAACAATTTCCTCACTGATGAAGAAAAGACTTGAAGCAACAGAAATGCAGTTCTACAGAAGGTGTACTCTTTTATTATCCTTTCTCCTCACTTCATATCATTAAAGACTTCTAATTCTTTTTCACTCCTAGTAACCCCTTGTGGCCTAGTGGCATTAGTCTTTCTTGAGATGAAATGATTAAAATTGTGTGTGCGCGAGTATATAATAGGTTAATCTACTTTCTGTAAGGCTTTAATTCCTCAATACATTAGCAAACATCAAATGTTCCGTCTTCTTTTTCTACATTATCCTGATCATGACAACGAATCTCTCTTTTCAGCATACATGACACGCAAGTTAAGCAGTGTTTTCCTGTCAAACTCTTTGCTTTATTTTTCCTATTTTGTTTCATTGCACAAACTGCTAGGCCTACTATTTTAATGGCTTCAGTTGCTTTCTTAGACATCATCAATCTCAATTCAATAAAAAATTAAATTTATCTCGTGTCTCAAACAAAAGTCATTATTTCTCCACTGAGCATAAAATGACGAAGCAGTTTGAGCATTTTTTTTTTTTTTTTTTGCATACACGCACATCTTGTGGATATCTATCTATATTTTTTAGATGAGGTATAGTAACTATTTATGCTATTTATATTGTTTGATCTGTTATCCCCATCTTTTTTCATATGCCACAATGCTTCGGTTGTTGTATGCTTCAACCTTCTTCAGGACCTGTCTATATTTCTCAGATGAGGTATTGTAACTATTTACACTATTTACATTGTTTGGACTGTTGTCCTCATCTTTATTGCTATATTCACCTTCAACATCTCTCTCTATTTCTGAGATGAGGTATTGTAACTATTTACACTATTTACATTGTTCAGACTGTTGTCCTCATCTTTATTGTTATATTCACCTTCAACATCTCTCTCTATTTCTGAGATGAGGTATTGTAACTATTTACACTATTTACATTGTTCGGACTGTTGTCCTCATCTTTATTGCCATATTCACCTTCAACATCTGACTCTATTTCTCAGATGAGGTATTGTAACTATTTACACTATTTACACTATTTACATTGTTCGGACTGTTGTCCTCATCTTTATTGCCATATTCACCTTCAACATCTGTCTCAATTTCTCAGATAAGGTATTGTAACTATTTACACTATTTACATTGTTTGGACTGTTGTCCTCATCTTTATTGCCATATTCACCTTCAACATCTGTTGCTAATTCTCAGATGAGGTATTGTAACTATTTACACTATTTACATTGTTTGGACTGTTGTCCTCATCTTTATTGCTATATTCACCTTCAACATCCGTCTCTATTTCTCAGATAAGGTATTGTAACTATTTACGCAATATTCAAAGCATGGCTGAATGAAAAGAAAAATTGTTTAGCATGGCATGAACCAATTGTTTGTAAAACTTCCTCATTGCTCACATGTTCAGTCCATGGTATTCTCAGCATCCTTTTGTAGAACCACATTCCTGTTGCTTCAATTCTTTTCTTCATCTTGGGAATTGTCCAGCATTCACTGCCACATTGGATAACCAATATAATATAACAATTAAGTACTCTTTTCTTGGTTTCTGACAAAATTTTCTTGTTTCTTAATACTTTGCTTACATTTTGGAAAGCACCTTTCACTATCCCAATGCATCCTCAGATTTTTGTGTCACACTTTCTGAATAGATTGATGAAGCTTACAGATTATTAAGCCAAAGAGACAACAAACAAATGAATTCAAACCATGACAGGTGCCTCAGGTAACCAGTTAGCTAAATTCATGTTGTTTCCTAGAGTTAAGTTTAATTCTCAACTGCTGCAGTTCAGTTTGTTTCTTTTTTACCATTGTTCAACTGAGACAAGACCCAAGGGGTGGGTTACTGAATGAGTTTGTTGACCTAAAATACTTTTCTTTTTTTTATTAATCATTTCACCCCATGTAAGGCAATAATGCCATTAGAACACTGGGAGTAAAAGGGAATGAGAAGATTTTTGTGGGGAGGATTGAGGAAAGGACAATAAAGGAACAGGGTTGAAGAAGAGAGACGATGCCAATTAATATTGCATTTAAATTTTTGAAGATTGTAGTTAGGAAAGCAAGAAATCAGGAGTGAATTCCACAGGTGAGTTTGTGTATTGGTTCCAATCTTAGTTGGAATGACTGCAAAACACTTCCCCCTCCCCAATTTATAGGTAGAAGCACACAAATGCATGCTGGGATTTCTTCATAGCCAATGAAATAGGCCAGTTCTCAGTTTCATAAGATTCAGTCTAGGTTTGTCTAATCTTGAAGTCAGAATGCTATGTTTGATTATCCACATTTGCTCTTGTGTGTCAACCTCAAATCTTAGTTTGTGAACTTGTTACCATATTACTGTTGCTTTGCCTTATTAGGTTGGTGCAAAAATAATGACGGTTTTTGACGTATTTTTTAACGTCAAAAACCGTCATTATTTTTGCACCAACCTAATAATTTGCCTTACATACATTGTTTGTTTCTTTTTTATTATTTTTTTGTCTTATTCTTTTTCTTCTGGTTGTTTATTGCAAATTGTCAATTCTGCCATTTATTCAAATTTAACCATGGTCACTCACTCTACACAGTGCAAGAAAAAAAAAATTTTTAGAGTAGTAATTCCATTTGCATCTAACTAGTTCAACAGCAAAGTGGTGAGACCTAGCTGCCCATCTAATAGCATGTTTAAATTCATATTCTACAAAGCAGTGGCCCTTGGGAAGATGCTGTCCAGATGAAACTTCTTTCTTACCAATGGCATGGAAAGAGAATAAAGCAGATGGTTTGTCCCTGTATATGTGACATAGTGGGTCTTCAAAGTAAAGGTCTAAACTGGTGGAACTAAGGAATGTAGCTTATCAAAACATTTTTCATGGAAATACTGATAGAGTTGCAAGAGGTTTGAAATGTTTTGTCTGTGGGAAAGGTGGAAAATAATTAACCATTCACAAGATTATGTAGATGCTTTTGAATTCTGTTGAGTCTGGGAAGTGAGGATTGGATAACTCCAGCCAAGATATGGCAGTAATACTGCACTTTTTCTCTGATTTGTCTTTTGTAGTTTGGTAATATCAGAAGAGACTGACCTAAAGACTAACAACACCTTCAGCAATGTTGAGTAGAATCTCTATCACTGGAAATACTCATAAAAATTTCCCAGTTTTCCTGTATAATTTTCTGGTGAATTTTAATTCTTCAGTTAATGATTAAATAAACTGATGTCAAGTTCTACAACAATAAAATATCCATAGAAATTCTCCTGTTGCATCGTTAAATATTTGAGCTTAACAACTTTAACTAAATATCTCAATAAGTCATAAATAAGGAAGAACAAATGAAAAGATTTGAAACTGAAAATTTTTTCCATTTCACTGAAATGGCAGTTAAACACATCTTCAGGTATAGCTCCCACTACATTGTTAAATGGTTCTAGAGGCAACGACTTAGGTCGAAAAATGACTTAAGTTGAAATAACCACAAATAAGCACTTCCCATTGCCACTTACAGTATTTATGATATGTATGTACAGTATTCTGAATAAAAAAAAAAATTCCCCTTATCTTCCAGCAATATATCTTTATGCTTAGCATTAGCACTTGCACTGGGGCTTTTCTTTGGAGCCATGGACAAAAAATGTATTCTAAATCACAACTGAAATGTAATTGAAAGAGCGTCAACAGCAGGACACAGGATGTAAATAAGTCTGAATTCAAAATCAGTGTAGAAACGGAAAACAATGCATGAGTGTCACTTGTCAGCAGGAATTTGAAATAAGAACTTCTGCTGAATATACATTATTATGCTATTTTTCTCCTTTTGATGATTTTAAGGTTATATATATATATATATATATATATATATATATATATATATAGTATACTTAATATTATTTTTAAATTTATTTAAATATGATTTTATATGTTTATTGTTATTTTAGTGTTTGACGTCTCTAATATTTTGAGTAAAACGACCTAAGTCGAGTTTTATTTTCCCACATAATATTTAAGAAAAACCAATGTATCTTCAATAATGACTTAACTCGAAATGACTTAAGCTGAGCTATCACTGTATATTCCTTTTTTTTTCTTTCATTTTCTCACTGAAATCAAGTAGTGTCTTTTCCCCACTTTCCACATCATCAAAAGAATAGTCCATTATTTATGAGGTATTGGCAGGAGATGTTAAACAATTTTTTTTTCTTTCATTCATTCATTTCTCACTGAAACTAGGTAGTGTCTTTTCCCTTCTTTTTTTCATGTAATCAAAATGGAATAGTCCATTATTTATGAGGTATTGGCAGGAGATGTTAAACAATTTTTTTTTCTTTCATTCATTCATTTCTCACTGAAACTAGGTAGTGTCTTTTCCCTTCTTTTTTTCATGTAATCAAAATGGAATTGTCCATTATTTATGAGGTATTGGCAGGGCATAACGGTCATGCTAAGGGAAGGACAAGCAGAATTATAAGATTATTTGTGTTGTTATCAAACTCATTGCTGTCTTTTCTGTCATTCTTCTGATCATTATTTCTTGTATGCTGAGGTGACTCATTTACATATGAAGTCACAAAGACTATAAATAGCTGTGGCTATTACCCATGAGGCAGTTGAGTGCATACTACTTCCTGTGGGTCAGTAACACTACAGTACATATGCCGTTTCCCTTTATGGCTCTCCACAACTTCTTGTCTCTGTAACTTTAAGTAAAGTTTGTCCTTTTACTATCCCTGTCTCCACCTTGCCATCCATTCACACATGCTCATTAGGGTGGTTACTTGCTGTTTCCCATTGCACCTCCTGTCTTCATTATGTCCTGTAAGTCTTAAATTCTCCAAGCCCTCTTTCCTCATACGTCCCAGAAATTTCAACTCTCTCTTTGATTTTAATTATCATAAGTGTCCTGTTAGTTGCCATTTTCTTAAAAAAACTTCCTTGTTGTTTACCTATTCAGTTCATGTTAATCTCAGCATCTGTCTGTACAACAACAAATCTTCTTCTTCAGCTGTGAGGAAATTGCCCAGCATTCACTGCCCTATTGGAGGATGAATATTACATAGCATTTCAGGACTTTTTTTTTATTTATTTCTAATCATTTTCCTGTTTCTTAATACCTTGTTTATTTTTTTGGAAGGCATCTTTCACTATTCCAATATAGCTTTAGTTTCCAGTGTTACAATTTCCATCATGTGCAAAAAGCCTTCCCAGATATTTAAATTTCTGTTCGTGCTTGATTTTGGCATCCTCAATACATATTATGCATCTTAAGGCGTTCATCCTGCTGACAACCATACATTCTCTCTTCCTGATGATTAGTCCTTTCTTCTTGCTTTCCTTTACTATCCTATGTTTTCTATCAACATGGTTGATTTTGCTAAGACTTCTAGTTCTCTCAGGATCACCTTGCTCTTAACATTGAATAAGTCTGGTGAGACAGTGCATCATTTTCTTATGGCCTTTTCACCAACTTCAGTATTTATGAAATCGGTTAAGTCATCATCTGATTTCCTGTTAGAATATAAAGACAGAGTCTAAAGAAATTTCTTATTAGATGCCTCGTTGTCTGCTCTTGGTCAACTCTGGCTTTCACTGCCTTTATCAGAACAATAATCCAATTGACTACCATAATAGAAAAATCTTGCTAAAATATAAAATTTTCTCAGCAGTATATGTATAAATTCTTTTTTGTAAGAACTACTATTTCAAAATGTCAATCTTTTGTTTTCTAAATGTTGTCAAGATTCCATTTACTCATAGCAGCCATAAATACAGATATATTGAGAAATTATGCAGATCTAGATTATTAAAATATTAGTTTTAACCCGTGAAAATCACACGGTTTTCCTATGCTGTCAAAATCTCATTTGTAGCAAGCGTAAATACTGATACATTGTCTCTGTTACTGCAAACCAGAAAATATTATTCCATTCTCAGCCACCTGTGTTGATTAACTCAACCTATTTTCTAATTTATACATGCAGTTATATCTGTCTGTACTGACCATATAGCCTCCCCCACCCATCTCTTTCACTTGGCATTGTTCACAGGCTGCAGATGGGACTGTCATAAATGTTGTAGTTCGACAAAAGCCACAGAGAAAGAGCAAAGAATGAGTTCTATCATCTGAGTACACCTTGCACTGAAATCATGAATTCAAATCTTCAGAGGGAGCATCAGACAGGACAAAAAGAAAGGAACTGATAACAGTATTAGCCCTGGGATAAAAGGATTTGAAAAAAAAAACAAAGAAACTTTGAACATGTACAATAGGGCAGGTTGATTTTTTTTTTTTCACTTTTTGTAGAAAAATCAACATTTCACTTGGTGGGAAAGCAGGAGTTTGATGTGATAAGTACTGACACCAAAAATTAGATTCATAACTTTTACCAATCTTTGAGTATTTAGTTTCAAAAATCATTTTAAAAATATGTACAGAAATATCTAACTTTCACAGGGTTTTCTTACAAATTGACCTTTAAAATTTTACTATTTCAAGAATAAATCCAAATAAAGTTGATATCTTTTGTATTAAATACATTGCATAGAAAATATATTCAAACCAGAATTCTAATTAGGAATCACCACAAGCAAAATATATCATTTTTTTTTTACTATATTTGATGAAAAAAAAAAATGTAAAAGATGACAAAAAAGCTACTCCATGAATAAAATTTAAATCATTTTTAATAAAAATAAAAAATAGACATAAGTATATATATATATATATATATATATATATATATATATATATATATATATATATATATATAGGTTGGTGCAAAAATAATTTCGTTTTCTAACATATGTTACTATGTGAGAAAACAAAATTATTTTTGCACCAACCTAATATATATATATATATAATACCACAATACTGCTAGGAATAAATTATAAATCATACTAAAACTACTGCCCCGTAAAATATATTGCATCATAATATAGCTAAATTGTTCAGTATAATTTCCCTTTGAAGTAAATAAAGGTCTTATTTGATGGCACAAGGATTTAGTAATAATGTGCTTGTGCCTTGCTTCTTGTCCATATACAATTTGTAAAGCTTCAGTAAATTATAAATTTTAAAAGACTTTTCACTGATCACCGAAATGAAATTCTAGCGCTACAATTTTGAACTTAAAGTTAACCTTTAAACTCATTTCCTCAAGAGACAGTAATGACTTTGGAAAAAATATATTGTTTTTTATCATGTCAAACCCCAACTTTCAAATTGAGTGCAATACCACAGTTCATTGAAATTGATATGCCCTATTGTATAGTAGATATTGTGACTGGAAAAAAAATCACTTTTTTCAAATTCTGTATTTTTTATAGATTAAACATTTCAAATAAAAAATTATCAATTTTTTTAAATATTTCTCAGAAATCCCATTATATGAGCATATTTGCCATTCTATTTGACATTTGACATATATTTGACACATATTTTATTTGACTTATTTGACATTGAGCATATTTGCTTTACCTTCTGTATCAGGGAATCAGGTTACTATGAAATTATATATAAAAAAACAAACCCTATTAACTTTTATGAAATTAAAATTTTTTTTTAGATATTTGTGATTTCTTTCTTTTTATGTGCCATGTCCTTTCAGGGCATAGACGATCATGGCTCTCTGCTTCCCTCTATCCCTTGCAGCTCTCAACAAGTTCCTTCTGCTTCCTCCTCCAGACCATGTTCTGTTATCCACTTGGCTAGATATGTCATGTGTTGTTTTTCTTTTGTCTCTCTTTGATTCTATTCAACCTGTGAGTATCAGATCCTCCAGGCCCTCCTTCCTCATTATGTATCCCAGGAACTTCAGCTGCCTCTTCCTGATCTAAAGTATAAGCCTCCTCCTTGTTTGCAACCTCTCTAAGACTTCGTCGTTGCTCACATCTTCAGTCCATGATATCCTTAGCATCCTTCTGTAGAAGCACATCTCTTTTGCCTCGAGTCTCTTCTTCATCTTTGAGGAAATCATCCAACATTGGCTGCCGTAAAGAAGGACAGATGTCATGTAACAGTTCAGTATTCTTTTCTCTGTTACCAAAGAAATCCTCCTGTCTCGCAATCCTCTGCCCAGCTTTTGGAATGCGTCCTTGGCCATCCCAATACGCCTACGGATCTCAGTGTCACATTTACCGTCCTCTGACAAGATGCTTACCAGATATTTAAACTTCCACATCTGTTTGATTCTAGTGTTCCCAACTTTCAAATCGCATTTCAGGCTCATCCTCTTATTAACAACCATACACTCTGTGTTCTTGTAGTTTATGCTTAGTCCTTTCTTCTCACTCTCCATCACTACCTTCTGTAGGAGATTTTTTTTAATTTCTTTTCTGTGTCTGCTATCAGTACTGAGCCATCGGCATATCTTATGCTGTTAAGATTTGTGATTTAGAGTGTCAATAATGATATGAAAAACAATTTTGAAAGAAACAATTGGTTTTGCTTAAATTGCCTATTGTACAACTTTACTAAAAGTTTTTATTCCAAACTTTCTGAAGATTATGATGGTCACTCATTAGCAATTCCATCAATTTTACAATTTAAAACTATAATTATGATTTAATTGTAATTCTATAAAGAAAAGATGATTGTTTAAACAGTAGGAAAAAAAATCTATTCCGTAATATAAAACCCAATTTGACAGTATATATATTTGTGTATATGCAGCCTGATCTCCCCTACTTAATAATAGGATATTCAGCTAGTATGATAATACAAAGTATTACTTGAAATCAACAAGAAAACTTGCCCTGTTATAACAACTGAATATCTCATTAATAAAAAGTGAAAGCAGGTTGTGTTCATGTATTGATTTTTTGGTTCCTTTGTTTCATATTAGCTTTCTTTGGATGTTTTTACTTTTAATGACTTACAAAACACAATTCTTTCTTACATGCAGAAATAAAATTAATTATACGGATAAAAATCCTTGTTTTCACCTGCAGAATATGCAACCAGTGCACTTGTTAAATTGCTTAGTGTTGGGTTTTTGGGGGGGTTTTTTGTTTTTGTTTTTGAAAATGTGTTGTTAGCTTTTCTTGAATATTTTTACTTTTAATTATTTAAAAAGCAGAATTCTTGTTTACATGCAACAATAGAGTTAATTGTAAAGATAAAAATCCTTGATTACTTCTTTAGAAAATTATTACTAATGCAATTCCAAAATTACTTAGATATTGGTGTCATTTATGGATGGTACCAGTCACCTAAGTAAAGATTATTATCTGAGAAGTTTAACCTCTTGAAATTAGCTGGTGAGATATTATGTAACAAATTTATTTATCCTGGAACAGATGACACGATTTCACTGATATGACATCCTGCATTGTTAAAACCTAAAACTATTCTGTACAGAAAATTATAAAATTTAATTTTCTCTTCTGATTATAATTGTGCTTGTCCCACCATTTGTTAGTTGGCACAACCATTAAGCCTTGACAATACCTCATGAATAATGGACTATTCTGTTTTGAGCACATGGAAAGAAGGGAAAAGACACTACCTGGTTTCAGTGAGAAAATGAATGAAAGAAAAAAGATAGAAGTGTTTGATGTCTCCTGCCAATACCTCATAAATAATGGACTATTCCATTTTGATCATGTGGAAAGATGGGAAAAGACACTACTTGCTTTCAGTTTAGAAAACATGAGATTGACATTTTAAAAATTCATACATATACTGCTGAGAAAATTTTATATTTTAGCAAGATTTTTCTATTATGTTAGTCAATTGGATTATTGTTCTGATAAAGGCAGTGAAAGCCAGTGTTGACCAAGAGCAGACAATGAGGCATCTAATAAGAAATTTCTTTAGACTCTGTCTTTATATTCTAACAGGAAATCAGATGATGACTTAACCGATTTCATAAATACTGAAGTTGGTGAAAAGGCCATAAGAAAATGATGCACTGTCTCACCAAACTTATTCCATGTTAAGAGCAAGGTGATCCTGAGAGAACTAGAAGTCTTAGCAAAATTAACCATGTTGATAGTAGACATAGAAAGGATAGTAAAGGAAAGCAGGAAGAAAGGACTAACCATCAAGAAGAGAGAATGTATGGTTCTCAGCAGGCGGAATAGCCCAAGATGAGAGCAAATTGAAGCACTGTGCAAAAATTTAAGCCAGCGATTGTCTTGAAACAGCTGGCAAGATATTTTACTGATAGGATATGTACAAAATATATACATGTCATAAATGATTAGATTTACTGTTCAACATCTGTTTGTCTCAAATTTGATCTTGCCGAAACAAAATTTCAAAGAAGTGGTTAGATTTTTGTTAAAGGGGAGAAACTGAATTTTAATAACTCTTCTCAGAATTAAAGATTATATTAACAAAGAATGTCAAATAGAAGCTTGATTGATTGATTTGTATTTTATGGTTTATCAACCCTTTGCAAGTTATTTAAAACCAGAAAATATTTTTAGATTGTAAGATTTTTTTTTTTTAACTAATAACTCATAAAAAGTGAAGAAAAATAGTTTTGGGGATTTTACCGAAATTTTAACAGAAAATAGTACGAAAGTTTGCAGAAACATGCTCAGTTTAGCCAAGATGGGAATGACCTTGAAAAATGGAAATGTATGAGATGCATTCCAGAAGTTCTGAGACTTTTTCACAAAAGATGGTTAATAATTTCAAAGAACCTCCAATGTCAAATCCTCTGACTCCATTACACTTGTTGTAGCCCTCCAGTCATCCAAAGTGAAAGTGTCTGGGACCCTTGTCACAGCCTTCTTCATCTGCTTAATGTCTTCAAAACAACTGCCCCTGAGGTTCTTCTTCATCTTGGAGAACAACCAAAAGTCACATGTTGTAAAGTCTGGACTGTTGGGAGGGTGTGGGACAGTTTTGATGTCTCTCTCTCTGTCTCTCTCTCTCTCTGCCAACACAAAACTTTATTGCATAGTGAGCATCCAGATTGTCTTCACATCCCAACTGCATTCTTCAAACTAGTCAGATATGACCAGTAATGTTTAGTAGTGCATAATTCAAACAGTTGTTACAGCTGTCCCCTTCAATCTGGAATAACAAAAATTGGCAGGTTAATTTATTAGATGTATAGTAATGATGTACTATATTACAATAATCTATGACAACTACCTCTTCTAAAAAGTCATATGTGCTACCACATATATTTATATTACAGTTCAGCACACTCGGCCCCTCAAGCTTCTTTAAAACTTTCTAAACAGAGATTCTAATCATTCATCACCAAAAATATTGATTTTGGAAGATATGGCCCTCATAAGAGTTATCAGAATTCTTAGAAAAAAATATTGGCAAAACACTCCTCAGAGTGACCAGGCCTACAAGGGAAGGATTTTAACATTTTAATGTCTGGTATTTACATTATTTACTTTTGTGATGTCAACAAATACTCGTTGCCACTTTTGTGATGTCAACAAATACTCGTTGCTACTTTTGAAATGCTCGTTGTAGTAGAGGTTTTGTAATCGCAGATACAACTATTGTATACTGTTGAATAATACTGCTGTCAGATATCTTCGAATATCACTTGCACTAATAGTACCAGCTCGATAATACTCACTTGAATAATAATCCATATAGAGAAATAGTATAGTGAATAGAGTAGAGAATAGCAGTCCAAATAGTAATAGAGGATATAATAGAAGTAACGATCTGTATAGTATAGAGGATGGACTAGAAATGCAATCAATTGGACATCACGCCACTTCTACTTATACATTTCGTCTATGGTCTCTTGGTCTACTTAATTCAATAATAGGATCACCAGTGAGCAAACACAGGCAATCTATGTTCAAATTCAAGTGTCGACGGTGACACTTTATTCCTAATAACATTTACATTGTTCGGACTGTTGTCCTCATCTTTATTGTCATATTAATAATGTTTCAACCTTTTTACACTCCAACCTTCTTCAAGTGATTGGAATTTCGAACTGAACCTTTTATTTTGTTCACCGGAGTAGATTGTTCTAGTTTCATGTACTATGCCACTTCCAGATGTTGCAGTTATCTTCTTTTAAGTCAGCTCTCTCAGTTTTTGGTTCACCACTGCAGTAGCCAGGTATTAAACTCACAAGTGTTTGAGTCAAGTCGCTGGATCCAACTAACACTTTTATCCACTGGGCCATTTGTCAAGTGACTTGACCCAAAGAGTTCAATGCCTGGTTACTGCAGTGGTGAACAAAAACTGGGAGAGTTGAGTTAAAGGGAGATAACTGAGACATTTGGAAGAAGCATGGAACTAGAACAATCTACCCCAGTGGATGAAACAAACGGTTCAGTTCAAAATTCCTGTCACCTGAAGAAGGCTGGAGCATACATTGGCTGAAATGTTGTGAATATAACAAAGATGAGGAGAACAGTCGGAACATGACAAATAATGTAAATAATTACAATACCTCATCTCGGAAATATAGACAGATATTAATGTCTGCTTTGTCAATACAATATTGATTTATTTGTTAATCCCAACTGCTCAGTACCTAGATAAATTTTCTTTCATAAATAACTGCTTTTAAATGCTAAACTTACCCATGACAATATCTGTGTGCCTAGAATCCTTTTTATGCTATCTATTTTTAACCATCCCTTTTCTCATATGCTTTCCCTCACACCTTGGGCTGTGTTGTACTGAAACAATTTCCCAATGATTAATGTTTCTCCTTCCACTTACATCTTGCATGTGCATTTTGTGTTTATCACCAGAATGCTGTGAGCTGATTGGTCATTCTCCAACTTTTTTTCATGAAAGACCTTGCCAAATTCCTGGTCCACTCCATCAAACCCACAGGTCAAGTTTTACAACTTCCACTAACCGCATTTATGTTCCTATCTCTCTGCCATAATTGGCACCCATCTCACAGATCTTTTGGAAGATAAAACAAGCATATTTTTTTTTCCTCTTCTTGTGAAGGATACATTTGATTTTTGTTTTCAAAAAGGCCAAACTTATTGAGGCATAGCCAAAGGACTGTCCAGACATTAACAATAACCTGCTTTAAAATGGAATCCAGTTCTTGCTTCGGTGGAATTCTTCTGCCTGACTATTTGCCAAAAGAATTGATTTCTCATTTAGCTCTGCCTGCTTTGCTGTTTGGAATTTTTGTTTTCCTCACATGTACTTCTTGTTTTTCTGTTATTTTGATACAGTTTCTTACCAGTCGATTTTAGTGTTGAAAGACTTTCTCTTTCCTCTTGCCATGCGCATTCTACTAAATCTGTTTTGTTATGAAGGGACAAGTTGTCTCATTTCAAGAAATATCATTAGGACAATTTGACAGCATATATGATTTATCCCCTATGTATTTTTCTGAATATAACGCAAACAGTCCCTTTTATATTATTTGATAATATAAAGTCTCCCTACTGCATTTGATTGCATAATATTTGTTAATACTTATTTTTTTTAAAAACCTCAGATTTCCCTGCACTTTTTTTTTCACCCAAGATAAGGCTCAAAAGCCTTTCAAGGTAGGGGGTTAATGAATGAGATTGTTGTATGGATGTAAGAAGTAAGTGCAGCTTATAAGGACAAATAATGGTTGACTATGACTTGAAGAGGTTTAGGTTATTGCGATTAGGGAAGCATCAACATGGGAGGCTGTTTCATTTAGAAGTTCTCAAGAAGATGCTGATAGGAGTTTTTTCTTAACAATGGAATATTTATTTATTTTTTTAAGCATTTCATCCCAAGCAAGGTGGGAGTGTCACTAGCACACGACAGGTTACAGAGAGTGGGAGTAAGAGAAAAGAGGGGGGTGTTTGAGGAAAGGATAAAGAGAAGGACGGGGATCAAGGCATCAGAAGATATCAATTGACTTTACATTTAAATTTTTGGAGATTATACTTACCGAACATGAATATGTGTGCAGACGGATGTAGAGAGATGGCCTTGCCTATATTATCACAGTTTTGAGAGGAAGGGGAATGATAGAGAAAGAAGAGATATCTTACTGAATAGAGTAGAGATAAACAGAGACATCTATACAAATGGTCTGGAAGTTCCAAAGAGAATTCCCTAGCCATTGGGAAATGATCATGGACGTAAACTCCCAGGCCATGCATGTAGATTTTAGAGTCCCTTTTAAGGAGAGGAAAGTAGCCGGGAATCAAGAAATTGGAGGAAGGGATTGACGAGTTAAGGTTAGTCTTACAGAGAGCTAGTATATCAGGAAACTTTTTGAAGAGGAATGATTCCACACTGCAGAAGTTGAAGAAGGAAATTTTAAAGGGAGAGAATGAGGATTATTCAACCGTGTTTAATGAAAAGAAGTTTTATTACAAGTTGATAACATATGTATTTACCAAATCCCCCTCCAGTATTTGTCTGAATATAAGATATAATACATACCCCTTCTATAATATTTAATAATATGTAACTCCACCTGTTATTTACTACATTTGATTGCATAATATTTATTCAGAATACCCTCACTTCCCTTGCATCTTGTCTATGAAGGTAAGATCTCTTGGAGGCTAATATTAACCATTAAATATTTTAAGTGTTTCTACCTAACTCAACCCTACTTGGACATTATTTCAATAACACATCTTATATTGAAATATGTTAAGTGTTTTTCTCTTTTTAATATTACATCAGATCATTAAATATGCAAAAAGTTTACTGTATTTTAACCTGACGACTTGTACAACATTTTTGAAATTAGCCTTCTATTCATGGTACATTATAATGTTGTGATATTTTTTTCTTTGATAAAATTGCAGGTTAAGCTCTGGAAACCAAAAATGAAAATTTCCATTCTGGTCTAAATCTGTCTGATTATTTTGAAAATAACAATAAAAGTTTGAATACCATTTAGGAGTTATAGACAATCTTAGTTTGGCTTTATTCACATCATGGCTACAGGCCAGCCACCATTACTGGCTTTGTTTATATACATTTGCCTCAAATAGTAATTCACGGAAGCTTCACTTGACTTGATTACTGTGCAATGCATGAACTTTAATTTAAAATGAATGTGCAAAATTTAAAAATCTTCACTTTTCTAAATATATCAGTAAAAATGAAAAAAAAGAAAAAATATTAAATAAAAATTACAAGATAAAAACATTTTCCTAAAATAATGTAATTCATTTTTGAATATGTCATGAAAGTTTCCTTAAAATCTGCCAATTATTTGATTTTTACACCAGGAATAATGTTTTCGAGTTGGATTATTTTTAAAATTTGCGCAATAAGCATTTCCTGCACATTTTAAAATTGCACAATAATCAAGACCGATAAGAAGATCAAAAAAGGCTGTTTACTAAGTAAGCTTCTGCGTGTTACTACTCAAGACAAATGTATGAAAACAATGCCAGTAATGGTACCCAGGCTAGACATAAATAAGGCCGAAATAAGATTGTCAATATCTCCTAAATGGTATTCATCCACAAATTTTTATTGCCATTTTGGAATTAATCAAGAAATTTCACACTAGAATGGAAATTTTCATTACAATTGGTATCCAGGGCTTATATGCAATTTTTCCTTTTCTTTCAATAAAGACATTTTTAGAGATCAGAAAATGACTTTGTGTATTTTTTTCTTTTTTTTAACTAAATTTTTATTTTTATTTTTAGATTTGAATTTTTAATATCTTTCTTTTACCGTTTTACTTTTGTAGGTATGTTGCTTTTTGGAGTGATTTTTACCATTCCTGATTCTTTTTAGAGAACTTCTTGTTGGTGAGTAGCAGTATACTTTGACCTTTGAAATCCTTTTAAGCATCATGTTTTGGTAAACTGACCTGACAAATATTGGTATTCCAACAATTTTCTACAAGGGGTATGCCAAAAAGTTTGATCTATTTCCTAAAATGACCAAATATCGGAATTTGTTTTGGAATTCATTCTTGGTTTGACCAAAAACTTTTCAACATTCCCTTATTAAAATACTTCAATAATTTTCAAGACAATAAAAGCAGTGGTGGAAGTAGAATTTCTGCATTTTTTTTTTATTTATTTATTTATTTTTTTTTTTTTATTTTTTTTTTTTTTATTTATTTTTTTTTTTTTTTTTAATGTTTTCAGTTAGTATACCAAGGTCTGTTTGGAAATGATCCACTAATTTTGAATTCACTTGAGCACAAATATCCTTGGGAAAGATATGAATCCATTTATATGGTTTAAAAATCCTTTTAAGGTTATTTAAAACCAGAAAATATCTTAGGCTGTAAGGTTTGTTTTTTTGTTTTTTTTTTGTTTTGTTTTTTTAGATAACAATGGTTTAATAATAAAAGTCTTCCTAATTAACCCATAGCTGAGGAGAGAAGAGGTGGATTCATACCTTTTCCAGTGCTATTTGCATGTAAGTTAACATAATGAACCTAACATGAATTGGAACTTGGCTCTTTGATTAACAGTTCTGAGCCATTATCAATTACACTACTTGCACATCCAAGCTTACAGCTACTGGTATTCCCCAGCAGTGACCCATCTAATGATAAAACGCTAATAGTTTTCAATTATGACAAAGGTTAAATGAATGCTACTCCTCGACTTAATTTCAGTCATTGTCAATTTCTGTTGCCATAGCAGGATATGACAGCACAACTGCAAAATTCAAACATACTCTTATTCACTCATCTGAGTCACTTGCAGTAGCAGGATAAAATTCTTGCTTTGCAACCAAAATCATCTCCAGTGTGTTAAAGGTTTTAAGAGACTTATTTTGAGAACATATTTCTTTAGTTCAAAATTTATTTTTGGTGAGTTGGTGATAAGGTGGTTCACTAACCAGGCAGTTCAAATGAAATGTTGACAGGCTCTTGTTCTGTTACTTTCTAATTCACAACAGCATGACATTCAAAGATGCCACTGCACTTCTTGATTATATTTTACTAGCAAATGACTAAATTACATCTTGCTACAAGTAACTAACACAATAGTAACAAACCACAGCTTCCAGTTTCCATGCTTAATCACATTATTGCTTTTCTGAAGCTGGCATAATTAACTTTGCACGTTCTCCACACTAGAATTCAATTGTCTTGTGCATTCAATTGGTTAAACATGCTTACAGGATTATTGGTGTGTGAAATTAACTGTCCGACTCCTGTAAAATTTGATGCTGCTATAGTTGATTGTCTGACTCCGGTCTCTCTGTCCAAGCCATTCTGGTGGAACTTACACAATTTCAAAGGGGCTTCAGTGTCTTCATTCTCTTGCATACAAAGTTCTTTAGATGGTAAAAGAAAATTGTTGCATGTTTTTGAGTCTTTGACATCAAGAATAGTCAGTGGATCTCCAACTCACTGGAGAGACCTGGAGGTTTTTTTGTTTTTTTTTTTAAAACAAAGAAAATATGCTAGGCTATGATAAGGATCACATTCACAGGCCTAGCATAGAAATAAATATCATATGGGAGTCACTAAGAAAGAAAGAAAGACAAGCAAATGACAGCAAGTCTTCAGTAGCAGCTATAACAAAATAGAAAAAAATTCAGTGAGTGCAGTCAAGCATGACAAGCAGAAGCAACAGCATTAATAAGCAGGCAGATTAGGTTTAAGGCCCAAGTTATCCACAGGCCAATATATAGTCTCAAATTCTGTCTGAAGTTTTACGATAAGGAGTTATGATTATTTACATTTAGACTAATATCACAATATTTTGACTGTTAACCCCTATCTGGGAAACTGTTAGGAGATAAGAAAATTGAACATATTTTGTCCAACACTGCAAGTTGCTACAAAACCAAATCCTGAAAACTCGAGTCATATTCTAAAATAGTCTCATAAGGCTCAGACTTTCATCTGGATGTCATGTATGGTGCCAAACCGAATCAGAAATATGTAAACACTCAGCTGTATACAAAGGCGTTTTAAAATTAATGGTTAAAATGGCTTTGAGCGAGTGAAGATCTTATGGATCTTGGTACAGACCATCCTCTTTTGAACTATGAACTGGCACTACAGAATCCCAAATAAAGAACTTTACCAAATTGCAGCAAGCACATCACTTGAGAACTACCAACAGTAGCAACAACTAAAATGGATAGCATGTGTAACTCAAAGAGAAAATGCGATATGTCAGCTGTATACAATTGCTTTCTAAGATCAATAGTTAAAAATAGCTTTGAGCAAATGAAGCTTGTAGGTCTTAGTGGGGACCATCCTTCTTCGAACCTTGTGGACTGGCACTACAGAATCCCAAATAAAGAACTTTACCAAATTGCAGCAAGCACATCACTTGAGAACTACCAACAGTAGCAACAACTAAAATGGATAGCATGTGTAACTCAAAGAGAAAATGCGATATGTCAGCTGTATACAATTGCTTTCTAAGATCAATAGTTAAAAATAGCTTTGAGCAAATGAAGCTTGTAGGTCTTAGTGGGGACCATCCTTCTTCGAACCTTGTGGACTGGCACTACAGAATCACAAATAAAGAACTTTACCAAATTGCAGCAAGCACATCACTTGAGAACTACCAACAGAGGCAACAGCTAAAATGGATATCACATGTAACTAAGAGAAAATAATGATATAATTAAGTTTTTGATGTTCTACACTATTACAAACAAAAGGTTAGAAAGGAAACTCTCATCAATATTGGAAAGAGCAATTACAGTTAATTTGAGAAAGCTACTTTCCTGAAAAAAATGATTTAAGGAAAAGATTTTATATATTTCAATTGAAAGCCGTATTAGCTGCTTGGTCCATAAATGTTGGATGTTTCCTTATAAGGAAACAGTTACTATTACCATTTAGGTGATTTTGAACTGAACCCTTTATTTAATCTACAGGAATAGATTGTTCTCATTCTGCTGTTCATATCTAAGAATATCTCATCTGACAGAAAATCTCAAATTCAGTCTGATAAAAGCCATTTTGGTTGGGTTGTTTTGCATTTAAAAATCTTCTTTGGGGATCTTTTTTACTGAAGTACAAGCATTGACTTGGAAGGGATAGTCACCGTCTTTAATGACAAAACAACTTTGAATAGATGCCAACTAAGGTTAGCTTATCTACACTATTTAGATGCAGACTATTGTCTGCATCTTTGTTATCACAAGTTTCGACAGCTGAGAATTTGGCCTTCTTCAGGGATATGCCAATCCAGGTAACCTACAGAAAATTCTGAACTGAACCGTTTATTTAATCTACACAGGAAGACTGTTTTCATTTCACTGTCCTTGTATAGGAGTTATATCACACACTAGAGACTCAGATCTAAGTGGAAAGTCTGGAAAAGATACTCCAGATCAGTCAAGTGTAGAATTGCAGAGAATTTACAAACAAAATATTTCAGATGAGTGTGGACAACAACATTATCATATGATAACCTCACATCATCCACCATAAATACATTTGTGTTGAAGTCAAATTCTGTATTATTAAATAATCTTATATCTATAATTCTAAAGATGTGTGTATGCATGTGTGTGATCAGATGTTGTTTATGTATTTCCACAGTTTTCATCCGATTTTGATGAATTTTTTTTTTGTTTGATAGATAATTCTTCAGTGCCAGTTTTGAGTCCAAATTGTTGGTGACAATGGCTCTCCACTACTTCCTGTCCATTATAATTCTCAGCTACGTTTTACTATTTACTATATGTTCTTGGATATATATCTTTCATAAAAACTTTAATAAAAATTAAATTATTACAGTAATATTATTTATTATTATACAGTTCCCTTTTCAGGGCCAACCCCATTCAAATTGTTACCCCCTCCCTGTTTGGGGATGTGCCTTAGTTGCACCCAAATGTTGTTACTCATATTGATTTTGGGGTGAGCTGACTTTAAACTTAAACTGCTCCATCTAAACAGCAAAAATTCCCTGTAAAGAACGACCTGGTCAAAAACTGCTAGTTAGTAATATAGTAATTAGTCATTTATGTTCAAGGAAAATTTATAATTTCTCTGTGAATTTCTGGGATAAGGAGTTATCATTATTTACATTTGGACTATTGTCCTCATCTTTGTTGTTGTTGTTACTGGATTTCAGCCTTCATCAGGTGTATATCAATATGGGTAAACTATAGGGAATTTTGATCTGAACCCTTTATTTAATCTTCAGTGATAAACTATTCTCATTTCACTGCCTATGTCTAGGGATATCTTCTCTAGTTTTAGTTCTGCTCAGTTATTGCTTCCCCAATTTCCACTGAGTGCAAGAACATACTGCCCAGTCCAGGGATTGAACTCACTATGTCACCAAATTCACAAACTAATGCTTTAATCCACAAAGATATTGTCCCATGAGTATGTTTAGCTTATCCTCACATGCATCTGCTTTGGTTGGGGAAGATTAACATGCACCAATTTTTCCCACTTGGCAGTGTCTGCTTTAGAAATGAGCATTTGAAATCATAGCTTTTTTACTTCAGCTCAAACAATGCTTATAGGAAGAATGTCTGTTTCAGTCACCATATACGTAATTGATCTGAGATCTAAGATATAGGCAGAATATATAATCTAAAAAGAGAATTTGTTCTTTGAGCGTAAGCATTATATAAAAGAGATCAGATTAAGTTGTGTGTGGGGGGGGGGGTCAATCATTTTCTTTTTCTTAGTCAAGATCAACTTGGTAGTAAGAATTATATGACTTGCTTACTGATATTCAAATGGGCAAGAAAGGAAAATTTATGAAGAGTATTGAAATTTTTGGTTTCAGTTCAGCCAATAAAAGTGCCTCATTGCTCGTAATAAATGGTGTCTGGGGTAAAAGAAAATATGATTATCTTTTGTTAACCATTCTTATCAGACATAATTTCATTTTCAATGATATATAATTCTGCATCAAATATTGCATATCATGATCAATTGTATATGTATAGACATGTTTGTATATGTGTCTGTATAGACATATATATATATTGGTTGTGAAAAATTCTCAGCCTAACCAAGAAAAAATCATTTGTTTGGTCATTTAGTCAGATTTTTGAAAGTAGTTTGGACCAAGAACTTGCAAAATACATTCTTTGAATGGTCGAGATTAGTCACCAGTGATTCATCTTGGAGCTTTGTTACAAGTAACTTGGCCCAGTCTACTTTCCTCTGTGTGTGTGTGTGTGTGTGTGTGTGTGTACCTGACTCCTCGTGCTATCTTCTACCTTTACAAGAGTCAGATTAGGCTGAAAATGAAGTGCTGTTGTCATATTTGTGTAGGAGTTTGCCTGACCTCACTCTCCAGCCTTATTAGAGTTCAAAAGTGTCTCCAAGTCCTTGTGAGTGTCAAATTATTCTCCACCCTCCAACCTCTCTCCCAAACGCATAGATGTGGCAAGCTTCTCGTTACTGTACCACTACTTCCACGGAAAGTGCTTGGATGAACTACATTCCTTGGTCCCACCAATTCAAACTTTCATGGCAAGGACATGCCATGCCACTTACAGAATAGCAAACCACCCACATACCCCTCCCTATCCCATCGGTGAGAAGTAAGTTCAACTACTTTTCATGAACCACTACTCTGTGTGGAACTGTCTCCCAAGAGTATGTTTCTCTGATCACTACAATCTTAACATGTTCAAGGCAAGGGTTAAAGGTTACCTTCCACTCCTATCTGCACAAATTGCCTCCTAACATAACCCTCTACCTCAAGTAGCCCTGGCCAAGTAAAGGCTGAAACTTACTGTAAAAAAAAAAAAAAAAAAAAAAAAAAATACACACACACACACACGGGGCTGTATTATTAAAATTTTGGCTTTCTAACCATGAAACGTAGAGGTGATCCTAGCATGTGTCATCTTTGGAAACCTTATCAAAGGACAATTCAAGCTTTGTAATCAGGTCAACAGAGCCTTTTTAGTTGTTAGCACAAAGTCACAAGTCATTGTGATAGTGGTTTTGAGTATAGTGGCATTGTTCAAAATATCAATTTATGCAATCTTTCCTAGAAACTGTAACTAATGTCTACTAATGCAGTACTCCATAAAATCATTAATGTAATGAAGTAAAAGAGTAAGACCAAGAAGCAGGTACTGGGGGATACCTGCATTAAACTCATGGGCCTTGGAGGACAGGCTGTTAACTTTTATCTGTTGCTGTAGAATTCTCTCCCTTTGCTACTCTAGGTGCATTCTATCGCCTTGTGACAGTTTCTATATATAAACACTTGTCAACTGTTATTTCCGGTATTTTAAGCTGGAAATCACCTACTACTGCATCGGAAGAAGGTTAAATTTCTGTTTTTCAATGCCATTTTGAATTCTTCTAGACTCTACATGTGGTTTAACACCAATTAAACCCATGTTAATTTTTTTCGCAATTTTTTATAAACAAAAATCAGTATCAAATGAAGCATTTATTCAGGAGTTTTTTTGGTTTTTTTTAATGTATTTGTTTTTTATTTAGCATTTCACTTTTTTTTTGTTTTCAGCATCAAAACATGCATGCAAAAAATAATGCATTACATCAAAATATTACTCATCTATTCTTTTATTAGTATACAAAAAATAAAATCTATACACACAATACAAAGAAAGTTATAACAATTTTAAAACAGTAGGTGTTCATGTTTTTGCACCCTCAAAAAAAATGCAGTGGTGGGGAGAACAATTCTAGAAAGGAATTAGGAGGGTAATGGTTAATAACCACCTTCTGTTAGGAAGGACTTGATAACTGACAAAACTCTTACAGCTAGAGAGCCTTTGCAGCAATCCCCTATGTCACACCTTGTCAAAGGCTTTTGATGTATCTAAGGAGATCATCCTCATGATGTATTCATTGTCTAACGTCTCACTGATTCTGTGAGCAATGACAGTCAAGATACCAACAGTGGACCGAGCCAATTGAAATCCATATTGTTTGTCACTCAAGAGTTTTTCCCTATTGCGGTGATCAACATCCTTGTTGATGATTACTTCAAAGAGTTTACTGAAGATACTAAAGCATCTGATTGGCCAATATTGCAATAGAGATGAGCGCTCACCTGCATTCTTGAAAAGGGAGCATTCATTTAGTTTCAGTATGAACCACAGGTGGGATCAGTTAATGTTGAACAAACATAAATCTGCCTGAGTAGCATTAGCATTGGCTAGCCACCTTAGCAAACAGGAAAATGAGTACCCGGTCATTATTCGGGGTGGGATGAGTAAAATATAGCCATTTTATATTTTTAATTTCATGCATGCATGTTGTTTGTTTTTAATTTTGTCAACTGCAGAGTATAGTAGGATCAGTTGGGCATCATCTGTGAGAAAAAGTGCACCATGACCCAATTCACTCTTCCAGAAATTTGGAAACGGCATGCTGTACTGCTTGGCATTCATGCTGGAAGCTCCAATACAAACATTTCAGTCTATTAATCTGATGACAGTACAGAGGATTTGAAAAGAGTTTGATGAGTCTAATGGTGATTATGAAGGTGTTTGGAGTGATAACTAATGATGGTGATGTTATTCCTCCATTCATCTTACCACAGGGCCTCACACTCAACACGGAAGCTGACACCAAGTGACTTGAAGAGGTAGTCCTCCCCTGGGTGAAGAGGGTGGCTGCTGAAAGACCCTATGTCTGCAAACAGGACTCTGCACCATGCCACACAAGCAGGAGAACCCAGTCATGGTTGTCAGGCAATTTCTGTGACTACATCACCCCTTACATCTGACCACTTAACTCCCAGGACTGTAACTCCCTTTAATATATGTGGGGCGCAATTGAGTGTGAGACCATCAAAACTCCTTGTAACATGGAAGATGAACAGAAGGAAAAGATTATGGCAGCATTCACCAACAAGGTGACCATCCATATGAGTTGCAAGAGATTCGAAAATAGTCTGGAGGCCATGTTTGAAGTCAGTAGCGATTTTATTGAATAAATTTACTCTTTAGTATTTCAAGATATTTTTGTGTAATTTTAGATATATCTGTTAAAATAAGATATCATTTTTGCATCATTTAAATGACAATTTATATACTGCATACTGTACATATGTATATCTGCTTGTACGTGTGGCTTACTTTACCTAGCCTAACTTTATGATACCATAATATTACATACAAATTGCTGTAAAATGACTTAAGATGCCATCAAATATAGGAAGTTATCAGATGCATGCAAATTTTAACACCTTTGTTAAATACATCCAACCTAAGATATACACTTACATAAATAGTGAGTTTGCATTAATATATATTTTTTTAGAATATGAGCTTAGTTAAAACTTTACAAATATGACAGAGTTTTTAAAAATGATATTGTTTCAATATAAATTTTGAAATAAATGCAATTTTTCCTGCATGTCATAGGAATTTCTGACAAGTTGAGCATTAATCTTATTTTTGGCGTATTTTGTCACAGCACTTTGGTTGTTTTACACTCTACAATGTTTAAGACAATAATCAAGGGTAGAAATTAGGGTTACACCAATTACTTGACAGATAATTGTTAATTGATTGCTTATATCAACATTTTCTGATGACTTTTTTTATTGGATTTTTTTTCATTCTTCAATCAGTTTTCATGTTTAGTCATCCGTGTTGAATACATCAGAGAAATTTCATCCTTGACTTCAGAATCCCATTTTCTTTTATGCTGAACATAGAATGAATTTAAATAATATTCTGCCAATATTTATTGAATGTAATTAAAATTCTGATTATCAACTGATGAAGACCTATTATATATATTTGTACTTATGAAGTAAATTATAGAAACTCACACCACCAGATAAGCATTTTCACTATTATATATTACTAGTTTTATTCCATCTTATTATTGTTGCTTTTTGTCCCAACACTCTGGCTCTATACACTCTTCATTATTACTATTATTTTATTACTAGTTTTATTCCATCTTATTATTGTTGCTTTTTATCCCAACACTCTGGCTCTATACACTCTTCATTATTACTATTATTTTATTACTAGTTTTATTCCATCTTATTATTGTTGCTTTTTATCCCAACACTCTGGCTCTATACACTCTTCATTATTACTATTATTTTATTACTAGTTTTATTCCATCTTATTATTGTTGCTTTTTATCCCAACACTCTGGCTCTATACACTCTTCATTATTACTATTATTTTATTACTAGTTTTATTCCATCTTATTATTGTTGCTTTTTATCCCAACACTCTGGCTCTATACACTCTTCATTATTACTATTATTTTATTACTAGTTTTATTCCATCTTATTATTGTTGTTTTTTATCCCAATGCTATAGTTTGTTACTGTTTTCTCTCTGTTTAATCAGCTGATAATTCATCATACATTATGTCAGTATTTACTGATTAATCAATCATCAGCATTTGTTGTTGTTTTTTTTTATTTTTTTGTGATTAATCAGTTCTCATATTCACTCAGCCTTGCTTATTACATAACAGAAATTTCATCCCTAGCTTAAGGATCATCTTTTACTTTAGGCATAGAATGAATCGTAATAATATCCTGATAGGTTTACATTAATATTTATCAAAAGAAATTAAAGTACCAGTTATCAATAGATTAAAAGGCACAACCCCTCTCCAAAGAAATAAAGTGGTAGGGTTTAATGAGATTTGAACTTGTATCTATCTGGCATAGACCTCCATAGCTAAATCTGTCAGACATTGTTCGTATCAGATGAGCTTTCAAGGATACAAAATTTCAACTTGTTAGTGGCAGTCAGTTTATTTCCAATGTAAAAGGATTATAAAAAGCAACAATAATAAGATAAAAGATAGACTAGCTCCCAATAATTAATAAAGGGGAGGATCTTTCAGAAATTAAGATAACTAGTTTTAACCTGTGAAAATTTCAGTTTCCCAATTTTAATTTTCTGATGAATTTCAATTCTTAAGTTAATGATTGAGTAAGCTCATAGCAAGTTCTATGACAATAAAATATCCATAGAAATTCCCTTATCACATCATTAAATATTTGAGCTTAACAACTTTAATGAAATAATGCAATAACAATCATAAATATGAATAGTGGTTGTTATTTTAAGAAGTGGGTACAAATGAAAAGATTTGAAATTCACAACTTATTCCATTTCACTGAAACAACCATGAAACATTTCTATCTTCCCTTCTTTCTTTCATTTTCTCACTGAAACCAAGTAGTGTCTTTCCCCCTCTTTCCACGTGATCAAAATAGAATAGTCCATTATTTATGGGGTATTGGCAAGACATAATGGTCATGTGAACTAACAAAGTAAGGGACAAACAGAATTACAATATGATTTTCTGCTTCATGAGGGAACTTGGTTTTGTGAAATAAAACAACTGTTAAGTAACTAAGTGTACAAATTAGTTCTGGGCACTACCAAGTAATCTTGCTGTGAGGTAAATGAATCAGCATCTATGTGATTTTTTGATTGAATCAAGTTAAAGAAATGGAAGCTTCACATTTAAATTACCTTCATGATTTTATTTCTATTTTCAAAGTGATTTTTTTCGTCTTGTTTTTCTATTTATTCCTTTTTTATTTCCACTCCAAAATCTATCTTTAGCTATTGGTGTGAATGAATTCAAATTCGAGGCGTTTGGCTCTTTTTACAGACTGGGTTTGTATTTTTAAAGACAAATAATTTGATTTTAGAAAATTGAATTTGCATAACCTTTCCCCAAACCTTCCTTCATTTTCATGAGTTTTTAATAAACTGACATTAAGCGAATTTTTTTTTTTTTCTCTTTCATTTCTTCATTTTTGAATTTTCCCTCCTCCCACACATACACATGTCACATTTTTTTTCTTTTTGGTACTAACTTTGCTTTTTCCGCCAGATGATCTAAATAGAAATAATCTCCTTTCTAATATGTTTATAAAAACGAAAGCAGTTGCTGAATTTTTAGTGCATTAAACTGGATGTTATTAAGTCTCTGGTTCAATCCCTACATTTTGCATATGTTAAATTTTATATAGTTATATCTGCATATGTACACAAAAAAATGGATGCAAGATTCTTGGTCTACAGAATAAGAATATAGAATGAAGGGTAATAGCATTGTTGTCTACAAGATGTTTTTGTTTGATCATTTTTTTTAATCAGAAATACTTGTTAAAAATGAATATTAATTGACTAGGCTTCATCTAAGCAATTCAGACAACTTACAACTATTACTACTTGGTGGAAAAGCAAGAAAAATAAGATGAAAGAAATACTAGTCAAAAATGAATAATTGCCAAGGCTTCATCTAAGAAATTCAGACAACTTAAGACTATTACTATTTGGTAGAAAAGCAAGTGAAATAAGATGAAAGAAATACTAGTGAAAAATGAATAATTGACAATGTTTAATTCAAGAAATTCAAAGTCTGTTACTGCTCACTGTAAATCAAATATAATAAAATGAAAGAAATACAAGTCAAAAAATACCTTTCTTATTAAGATGTTGTGGTTTGTATTTTCTTAAGCTTTCTTTGTCCTCATCTTTGCAACTGCCTCGGGCCAAAGAATATTATCAACTAAAATAAGTTAAATGCAAGAAAGATGAAGACTGTAGTCAGAGGGATAGATGGATGAATGAAAAAACTGAATCAAAACTAAAGAAAGTAAATGAATGTGAAATAAGTTTGTGCCTGATGAGAGAAAGCCTGACTTGTCCAGTTAACCAACCTTCACCTCTTGCTGTTTTGCATCAATAAGTGCAAGAGGTGTGGAATAATTGATTGGTTTTCACTCTCTGTACAATCATATGCATGTGAGAGTCCATGCCTGTGTCAATTGCTCAAAAAGGATAAACAGTTTATAAATATGAAGTTTGAGTACTGTTCAAACCTGTACATGTATTGATCCACGTGTTAGTAGAACGTAGAGAACTATCTGAACAAAAGTGGAGATAAGGAGACAAAGTGTTGAAGCTATCCAGAGTATGCATTTTGCTTCTTTAAAGTTGGCATCTTCAGGCTGGAATCAGTGACAAACCCATGTGTTAGAATATAAGGAAGAGGTAATGAATATCTTTCTCGGCAAATAAAAACAACCTTACAAACTTCAACTCCCATCAAAACAATAAGGTACAGCTCTTAGAATCTGTAACCCCCAATTTTTTCAAGGGAGATTTCTGATTGTGGACTAAATTATGGAGACTGTCTTGAAAATTAGAAGTGACACTGGAACCAGTGTGTAATGTCCCAAGGGGCGTACTATGAAGGAGATAAGATGCCATTGCCCTAACGAGTTTTGCTTTTTTCTTTTTTCTTTTTTTTTTTTGGCAATGCCTGGATACTTTTCGAACATACCTCATTCATTCATGCATACACACATATATGAACTGGGAAAATTTGAAGACAGTCAATATATTTGGGAACGAGCAATTGGAGAAAGCAGAGATGAGATTTAATTTTGAATTTTTGCATCTTGTCTTAATTCCTAATCAATTCTTTGTATCTTGCTAACGTCTTTTCTGTATGCAATCTGTCTTTGCAATTATGATATAGTTAGATTTTTAAGAAGATTATACAATCAACATTTGATTTTTGCTTTGATTCCAAGAGACATTTTGGCGGGGGGAATTAAATATGTGAGCTGGGTAGAAGTCAAAGATTTTAGAATTTGTCAAAAAAAAAAAAAGAACCACAGATGCACTTGTTTTTTGAGTCATTCTCATATTTTTCGATGAATTTATGAGTGTTTGGATGGAATTGGCATCATGAAGTGTATGTATGGCATTAAGACAGACTTTGAATTTGGTATGTGTGCATGTGTGTTTAAGTCACTGTATGTTTTGAATCAGGCATTTGACATTAAACCTGGTATTTCTAAAGAACTGAAAAATGCTGTTAACTCTGAAGAAAATGAAGAATGGATATCAAATGTATTTAGCTGAGGCAGGATGATTTTTCTATCTTTTTGTTCACCTCATTTGTTTATACCTCAAATAAATATGTATATATGCATGTATATGTGTTTATATATATATTGCTTTCATTGTTTGCCTTGATAAAGTCAAAAGATGAAACTCGTCAGTAAGGACTAAGAATTTTTTCCAATTGTCATTTTTAGACTAACTTGTCTTTATTTTCAGAATTATTTCTGGGAAATTTAGCTGCTATTGCCAACATGGAAAACAAAAACAAACTCTTAGTAAAAAGGAAGTTACCAATATCCAGAAAGAGGCTTACACAGGAGTGTCTTTTTTTAAATTTTGGATTTGATGCAACTATGGCTACAAAACATATCGCTTCCATTGCTTTCTTTGATAAAGTTGGAAGACAAAACGTGTTGGCAAGAACTAAGAATTTTTTCCAGTTGTCATTTTTATACCAATTTGTCTTTATTTTCAGAATTATTTCTGAAAAATTTAATGCTGCATGTAACAGCAAAATTGTCTAAATCATGTAACAGCATGGGATAATTGTCTATCCCACAAAATGTTTAATATCTAAAATTAAATGACTAATTGATTAACCTTAATATATGCAGGGTGCGATGGGTAATTTGTTGATATTTTAATTTAGCGCCTGTGTGTTGTTTTTAATTTTGTTGACTGTACAGTATAGTAGGGTTAGTTAGGTACCCTCTGTGAGAAAAAGGTCACCATGACCCAATTCACTCTCTCAGAAATTTGGAAACGCCATGCTGTACTGCTTGCCATTCATGCTGGAAGCGCCAATAAAAAAATTTCGATGTGTTTCAGTATCAATCTGAGGATATGGAAAGAGGTGGATGAGTCTTCTGGTGTTTGGAGTGATCACTAGTGATGGCGACATTATGCCTCCATTTGTCTTCTCACAGGGCCTCAGACTCAACATAAAGGCCAAGAACAAATGCCTTGTGGAGGTAGTGCTGACCTGAGTGAAAAGGATGGCTGCTAGAAGACCCTATGTCTAACAACAAGATTCTGCACCATGCCACACAAACAGGTGAACTCAGTCATAGCTGTCAGACAATTTCTGCGACCACATCACCTCTTACATCTGGCTGCTTAATTTGCCAGACTGTAACTCTTTTGATTATTATGTGTTGGGCACAGTTGAACGAGAGACCAACAAAATTCCTTGTAATACTAAACATGAACTAAAGGCAAGGATTATGGTAGCATACACCAACTTAAAGAAGACCATCCAATAGAGTTGCAGGAGATTCCAAAGTGATCTGGAGGCCGTAGTTGGAGCCAATGGCAATTTTATTGAACAAATTTACTCTTTAGTATTTCAAGATATTTTTGTGTAATTTTGGTAAATGTTTCTGTTAAAATGAGATATTAGTATTGTTTTAATTTTTGAGTAATTTAGATGACAATTGTGTATGTGTGTGTGTGTGATTGAACATGCTTTGACTTTCTGGTTACAGAGCCCATTGCTGGCCAAGCAAAGCCTGAATAATGTTTTAAACATAGATTTTTTTTCTCCAGTGGTAAGCGCGTGTGTGTGTGTGTGTGCGCACACATACATACACACACAAAGTGTATCAAAAATGCTTTTACAAACATGGGGGGTTGCTCACATCAAAACAAGGACAAACGTCCAAATAAACATATGTCCACAAATCCTTCGCTTCTGAGTTTAAAGAAAGTTTACTGTAGATATAGATGCTGCTGTGTTGTTATGTAGACTAGGTTACATTTGTGATGATAGAAAGTGGCTGGATGGATTTTCCTCTTTTGAAGGTGGGAAGTCGTTAATTTGGTATACGACCTGTGCCGATATATTTTCAACCAGTAATTTGGTCAGGTCTGCAGTTGAGCCAGGGTCTGTTGCACAGGATAGGGGATCAAAAAATAGTTACATATTCTTCTCTTGCAGAGAGATTTATTTTTACTCCAGTGACAGTGGAGACTTCTGGGATATTTGCTCTCGTTCGATGATGTTTCTTTGTAGGGTTAGTGGGTTTGCATCTTGCGAAACAGAGTGACTCTCACAGTGTATCTCAATGGTGATGGTGTGAGGTAATGTTTTCAACATCATTGTGGCTGGCAGAAGAAAGAAAAAACAAAATTTGAATAAAGTATTTTGTTTTTTTGGTTTTTTAGCAAAAACCTATTTTGGACAAACACACAAACAAAATGTATTGAAGTTTCAAATAACTTCAATTCTAAAAAAAACGAAAACTGTATTCTAAAAAACTGCCATCTGAATTATTAGGCAAAACCAAATAATCACATTTTACTTTAATAAAAAGGTAATAAAATCATCTAAAACTGATCAATGTCTATAATAGAACAAATAAAAAACACATATGATAAGCCTTTGAATCCTTTACATTTTAATATTGTGACCCTTCTTCTCAATAATAGTCTATAATATATTATACATTGATTTTATTGATTTTTTTTTTTTTTTTTTACTTCAGAAGGTTCAATTTCCAACATGGTAGATTTAATTACTTCCTGTAGGTCTGTTTTGCTGCTATATTGTTTGCTACCTTTATATAATTTCATCTTCACAATTAACCATAGATTTTCAATTAGATTAAGATCAGGACTCGATGGTGACCATTCCATTGTCTTCTCTTCTGTAAATCTTTTATGCTCAAAGAATTCATGGGTGATCCTAGACACATGAGAAGAAGTATTGTCATGCATGAATACACACTTCACTGCAAGACTGGGACTTGTACCATGCAAAGTAAGTCTGGATCATAAAATTGCAATAGTTAGAACTGTTCAATTTAACTCCTTCTTCAACTTTGAATGTTCCAATAATGGTTTGGTCAACAATTTCAGTCCATATCTGTTGTAGAGTATGAAAGGTTTTTCTTCCTCCGTATGAGTTCGAATCGTCGTTGCCAAGTTTTTATGTAGTGGTTTCACAGTGGAGGTTTGTATTTGTACTAAGTCGGTCCTAAAATAGGTTTGACGTACAAAACGTTAGGAATTTGATATAATAGGTAATGACGCAGTAATCTAGTTGTGGTGGCTGATACTTTAATATCCGACTAACGGTCATCCGACATTGACTGACTGACCCACTCCCTCCGACTCTCGACTGCTACTACTCCTACTTATTATAGGTTGGAGAGTCTATTAACTATAGAATAGGTGGGAGAGTCTATTAACTATAGAATAGGTGGGAGAGTCTATTAACTATAGAATAGGTGTGTTCCACTGTAACAATATCATAACATTACTGCCTTCTTGTTGCCTTCTTTTAGCCACATGCACGTCTGAATTAAATAAAATCTATCCTTCAAACTATGCATCAGGTCCATCAAATGTCACTCAAAATTCGTCCGTGAAAATTAAGTCAATTTTGATGTATTTCTTGGCCCAATTTTTATGCTTCAAAATATTTGCTTTAATGAGAGGAGGTTGCCTATGAGATTTCTTTTTTTTTTTTTTTCAGATACCAATTCACAAAGCATTCTACACCATTTGTCCTTCTTGACTTACTCAATTCCAACTTTTTCAAAGATCTGAATGTTGGTTAAAATGGTTTTTGTCACTATAACACGCTTTAGTTTGCATTCATCTCAAGGAAGCAAGTTCTTAAAGCCTTTTCCTTTGCTTTGAGTTCTCAACTTATATTTTCAACAGCCTTATTTATCGTTCAATGACCTCTGCAAAGCTCCTTTGATATCTCCAATGTGAACATTCCCTCACTCAGTAACTTGGTTATTTTCTATTTTTTTTAACAGTTGTTAGATCCTTCCCTGAAATTTACCAGTTCCTTTCTCAATCAGTAACTCTTTTGTGGGATAGTTTTACATAGGGGAATGACACTGTCATCTCTATAGAGTCCTTTATGTCAAAAATAAATCTAAATTGCCATAATAAAAGAATTCCAACTAATTCACATACACTCCCATAGCAACATGAATTCTGGGTTACATTTTTTTGGTTCACAGATAAACATTATGAAAAAGTATAGGTTTCTGTGCCTGCTTTATGATATTTATTTTGTGATTGCTAATAGGACAGTAATTTATTGCTAGATTTGTAGCCGATGTTAGCAGATTCTCAGCAATGAATGGATAAAAGCCACAGATATCAAATTGAATGAATGTACATTCATTCTTCCTTTTTATATTGGTAACCTATTCTGTGGTTTCATTTCGGCTATTTTGTGCCACCAGTTAATTCCTAGAGCATTTTTCTTATATTTCCATTCTCTTTCAAGAATGTTTTTCCTGATTTGACCAATATTATTTTTGGTTGGGCTGACTAATTGGTATTGCGGATCGTTTAGAAAATTTGCCTTATGATCTTTAACCGTGATGAATGCTTGTTGTTTGGAATTTGCGGATCCTATCATCAATTTTTAGTTCAGTGGCTATTTTCTTGCTTTCACTATTGATGATATTTTCCCAGTTACTGGGTGCCTTTTTGTAAAACTTGTTAACCTTTTTCTTAATGGTTTTATGGTACATATCCATATCGACTTTGTAATAGTTCCCTGTCTTATCTACTTTTGATGATTATTTTGTCAGATTTTTTTCATCATAGCAATGTCTTTTAGCATTTTGTGCTGTTGATTGTCGGTAATATTAGCAAATTTAATTTTGTCTATTACGGAGAGTAGATATTTTTTGAAATCCAATAATAGATTGTTACATGGAGGAGTTTTGGGGACTCAAATCCGTAAAGCTTGGCATGTCTTAAGTTGCTATGTTCGTTTTTGTGTTTTGAAAAGAAAACTTTCCACCTCATTTTTTTTTATGCCCTTGATCTTGTGTAAAAGGGTCAGCTTATAAGATCTTTTGTCAGGTATCATGATGTTCTTGTAGAGTAGTTTAAGTTGATTACATAAAGCGAAGGTTACTAAATAATCACATGAAGGTTGGTGATGAACAAATAAAAATTAGGACAAGAACAATACATATAAGATTCACCAGCTGCATGTAGAAGTAGTCAACTGCTAGAAGTGAGTCAAGTGAATTCCACAATGAATCTCCAACTGCAGACCAACATACAGTATTTACTACTGTATTTATGTGAATGGAGACACACCCATTATTGTCCATAGGTATGCTACAATAATATATATATATATATATATATATATATAGTGCTGGTGTTAATGAAACAGTGTTCAATGTAATATAACAGAGCTATTAAGTATATATTAATAAATATTATGGATAATATATATGTGTGTGTGTGTGTGTATATATATATATATATATATATATATATATATATAACATAATGAGAAGCTACGTATACTTTCTTAATATGTATATATAGAAAAAGTTGCAAATTAAAAAAAATAATGTTTTTTATGAAAGTATTTATTTATATTTATTTGTAACAAACAGTTATTTCTGAAGAAAGATTGAGGTCAATCTGAAATATCAAATATATATATATATATATATATATATATATATATATATATAAATACTTTCATAAAAAAAACATTATTTTTTTTAATTTTCAACTTTTTCTATATATATATATATATATATATATATCAATGTCAACTCCACAAGTCAGGCTTGTCAAGCTTAGCCCAAGTGAGTCAACTTTCAAGTATATCTATTGCAAAGGAACAAAGATTTTTTGAAGTGCTTCGTTTTTATTCTTGACTTCAGCTGGATCCAAAATTGTTTTAATTCTGTGCCTCAAAATATTGACTGAAATACATTTTGTTGATATTGTTCATAATAAAGATGAAAGAAAAAATAATACAAAGAAAGAAAGTAAAAAAAAAAAAAAATTAACATGGCTAGTCAGAATGAGCCTGATTGAAACTGGAGACATGCTTAATAGGCAATGTATTTCTTACTTTAATTTTATAAATAATCTTTTAAAAATTTATAATGACTTGTATGTCCTTTTTTCAAAGAACACTTTTTTTTATTTCAGCTTATTGTTTGTAAATGTCTATTTTAAATAATTTATTCTGTAGAGTATAAGCTTTTTAGCAGAATGTATCTTTTGAGAAAGGGTAAATTAAATTTAGCCTGAAATCAAAGTGGCAGCTTTAACTCATTGACTCGAGGGTTGAGTGAGGAGTATGACTGGCGTAGTGTTGAGAAAATATGATATCAGTCAGCAGTACTGATCATAAATACACACACAGATACATAAATACACTCGAGATAGGTACACATTATTTTTATAAAAACAAACATATATGGCTTTGTCTTCACTCTTTTTTTCTTACATGTGTGGAAAAATTTTTTAAAATAAATGTTTATTTTATAGAATTATGACAATTAATTTTAAAATACCAAAATGTATTTTTTTTCTTTAGTTTCATGCACAGAGATTGTTAAAAATGACATATTTTAGTTAGATTAAAGGAATCATTTTAGCATCTAAGTGATACTAATAGTATATTTTGTTAAAGATTGTAATGAGCCTGATAATCATTGATGACCTAAAATCACCACTTATATATATATATATACACACACACACACACACACACATATATAAAGTTTTTTTTCAAATCACATATCTGTACACAGCTCATTATTAAGGAAGCATTGCTTATTAAATATTATTCACCTACTACCAATCTTACACTATTTAGCAGGGAAGATAGTGTGTTAAAAAATTTCTAAAAATAGAAGTCATGCCTAGTTTAACAGGCCATGCATATCATCTGACTGCCAAAAAGCATACACCACCCAGCACACACATATATTCACCATCCAAAAACAACAACTTTGATAATGGCTATAGAAATAGCCAAAAGTGCTCAGAACAATTTTCACTATGGACAATTCTTTAACCCCTGAAAAACAAAAAAATGGTAGAATGCTAGAAAGACTCAATAAAAGATTCATTAAATCTTCCTTGCTGGACATTTTCAATGAAACATGCTTGAAAGAAAGGTTGCTGCCAAATGCACACACACACAGAGACACACACATAGGTACACTTCATTATACATCTCTTTCTATATAATAAATGACAATGTCAGTGAGTCACACTTTTTCAATTAAAGGGATACAATTCTCATTATCTCATCTTCTTCTATATAACAAATGCCAATGTCAGTGAGTTACACTTTTCTCAACATATCATACCATTTTGGAATCATGCCAACTCCGTGAAACGAGTTAAAAACAATCCAAGCCAAATCTGGACCCGCAATCCTGAAATTTTGGATTACCAAGATTTCATTATTGTCATTGTTTTCAGCAATTTTTTTTTTTTTTACATGATTTTTTGCAACAAATTTTTTTGTTCATAACAATTTTTATAACTTCAAAATAAACTTGGGAATAATTGAAATTAATTGCAAAATCCAGTGAAAGTCACCCATGAAATAAAAAATAATTGTTTGTACAGAAAGTAAGGCCTTATATACATTAAATTGTCTTTAAATTAAGTGGCAGCAGAATAATTATTGTTGAACTTTCAAAAGGTAAGCTTAAATATTAATGCAATACTTAAATGCAGCAATCAATTTTGAATTTTTCTGTAGTTTATTGCTACCTAACACATCTACTCCTCCCTACCTGTTGTGGGAGCTAGCTTAAATGCTGCCCAATAGAGAGGTTTTTAAGCTTGTGTGTGTACGTACACATACACACATACATACATACATATATATATATATATATATAAGTAATATGTGTATTAGAATTCTCAGTTAAGAAAAATTCCCAAAAGTGTCTGGTCTGAAGTGTTGTAGATAAGAATAAGAGATTGCATACATTTATTTTTAAGTGCATGTGTGGATAAGCAGAAAGATTTTGCAGTTTTCTTAGAAAGCTGAAAAAGTAATTCTTTTTTGTTTTTTTTTTTCATGAGTCATTTTTGATTATTACAGCTGAATTTGTCCAATTTGTTTCACACCCACTCATCAAAAAAAAAAAAAAAAAATGTATGCTTGTTAGTGATCAGTATTTGATTAACAAGTCAGGTGTTTTTAACTTCTTTTCTTCTTCAAATCACTTACCCAAATAAAGACCAAAATAAAAGAATAGCAGTTCTCTACATAATACACATTCGATGAACAAATTGTTTTTATTGATTTTATTGTTAGTTAGAAATGTATTCTCAACAAAAATACATTTTGCTGTTCACTGATGTAATATTCTGAAGATGTTTTCAAGAAACACTTAATTATTTGTAAAACATTTTTAAGTACTCTATTCATAGCCTCTGAGATCCTCTCCCATAACGTCTCAAAAATGTCACCTGGCTTTTAAATCTATCTGGGAAGCTAATGTTTACCCAGATTCCATACGCTACCAGTATGTGTATGTAGCCTCACACAATAATACTATAATATTAAATGTAAAGATAAGGTATCTGGGAAGCTAATGTTTACCCAGGTCATGTATGTTACCCGAATTTGTACCTAACCTAACTCTACAATACTGTAATAATAATAAATGTGAATGAGGCTTATATATGATGTTATGGTATTTGGGAGGATTATATTTGCCCAGATGTTGTATGCTAGGAAGGTTGCTTCATTGTGTCATGCTAAACAGTTTTTTTCTCCAGATTCTATCTTACATATTTATAAGTCTACCATTCATCTTTACTTTGAATATTGCTGCCATATCTGGTCTTGTGCTTCTGCTATATATTTAGAGATTCTTGATAATGTACAATGAAGAATGTATCTTACATATCTATAAGTCTACCATTCATCCTTGCTTTGAATATTGCTGCCACATCAGGTCTGGTGCTTCTGCTATATATTTAGAAATTCTTGATAAAATCCAAAGAAGAATCTACGCTGTTATTGATTTTGACCTGGCATCTTGGCTTCAGTCACTTTCCCATCACCATAACATAGCTTCTCTCTGTCTTTTCTATAAATATTTTCATGATAATTGTTCTGATTAACTGTCCTCTATGGTACCTAGTTTTTATGAATTTAAATTCAGTAGCAGATTGGCAGCAAGGTCTCATTATTTTACAGTTGCAATGGCTAGATGTAACCATAATGTCTATGCTAACTTTTTCTTCTATCACACTTCTCGCTTGTGTAACTCTCTTCCGGCTTCTTGCTTCCAAATCAAGTTTGATCTTCAAAAATTTAAATGTAATGTCAATGGTTATTTACTGTTTTAATTCCTCTTCTTTTATTGTTCTTGCTCCTTAATATTTTTTCATATTCTCTAACACTGATGTTTTAGTGGCTTTGTTGCCTTGCTTGGAGTGAAATGATTGTAAGAAGAACTTGAACCTAGCCTGACTCCAAGATATTGTAATATTAAATGTGAATAGGGGATGGTCTAGGATGTGAAGTTAAAGTGTTTAGCATTTTCATTACAGATTACAAGCACTTGTGCTGATCTGAATTCTATGATCCTATAAAATGTGAATTCAGAGAATGGGGAGAGTCATGTATGCCACCAAATATAATAAATATTGATTATTACTCCATTTACATTTTTTCTTCATTTTCTTAACTTTCTTCTCAATTTTTGTTCATTAAATTCTTTGAATCTGTTTATTTCACATACTTGCTGTTTATGCGATATATCACAGGTAGGATTTATTAAACAAACATGTCATATTTTATTAACTTTGATGACTCAGTGACACAGCAGCTTCTAGGAATGAGGTCTATAATGAAAGAGTAATCACAGTTGTAGTTAAGCACCAACAGTTTAAAGTCAAATGCATTTCTACAAGGCAACAAATTTTCTTATCTGTGCCCACTGACTTTACTGCTACTCTAGTGCTTTGCTACAAAGTTATTTTCTGTACAAGACTATGTTTTTGGTGCAAGGAAAAATGAAATATCAAAATTGACCTGAACTTTGTTTGATAATGTTTGGGTGGTCAATCTCTGTTTTGTCTTGGAAAATATTAATGTAAATGCAGGAAGAAAGGAATTTTCAGTGGTCAAGAATGAATGCAAGCATTACTGATGGAATAGGGCTATTATATGTATGATGAAAATGTATTCCTAATGAATTTTATTATAAAATGCATCGAAAATCAAGGAAAAAGGGATTGTCGGTGGTCAGAAATTACGGCAAGCATTACTAATAAAATAATGTTATATGTGTAATGAAAATGCATTGCTAATGAATTTTACTGTAAAATGCATTGAAAATCTAGGAAAAAAGGGATTGTCTGTGGTCAAGAATGAATGCAGGCATTACTGATAGAATACTTTCAGTATATTTATGCTATTAGGTTGGTGCAAAAATAATGTCGTTTTCTCACATATGTTACTATGTGAGAAAACGACATTATTTTTGCACCAACCTAATACTTGTGTCTATGAAGGAATTTAAATAAATATTGAATGTAGAAGATCCTTTTTTTAAAGTCAGTTTCAGAACAGTATCAGTTGCCTCCTCATATGTCATATCGGAAAAGATTTCAATTGAAATTTTCCGATTAAGTTTGATTAAGTAATGAATTTGATTTTTCTAAACTGATATTTACAATCTGAAAAAGCAATTGAAATTCTTTTGGCACATTATGTGGAAAGTGGGTCTGGACATTTTGCAGATAAGAGTGAATAACCAAAAGAAGGACAAAGTGGCAAAAGTTACTTAGAGCAAGAATAGACAGGAAATCATGGAGAGCCATGACTGCCTATGAACAAAACTAACATGGTGCATAAAAATTTTTGTTGGTATCATTTGAACTTTTTGTATGAAAAAATTATAAAGCAATCATTTTTTTTTTTTTTTTTTTTTTTTATGAAGCTTCACCTTTGAATATTTCTTCAAGAATTGACAATTGTTTAATTTGCTGAATGCTTTAATGGAAGCGTTACTGAAATGGATCTGTAAAGAAAAGAGTAAATCTAAAAATTCAAATGCATCACCAATCTTCTGTTTTCCTGAGTCCTATTCCTTTATTGTTCTTTTCCTCATTTCTCCTTACTAAAGTCTTCTTTTTCACTCCCTGCATCTTAGTGACATTATCACCTTGATTGGGGTGAAATGATTAACTAACAAAAGAAAAAAAAAAACAGATTTGAGATAGGCTTCCAGCTCTGACTTACACTATGTCTTGGCCTTAAACAAACACTGCCATAACCAGTATCTGTCTATATTTCCAAGATGAATTATTATATACGCTATTTACATTATTCGGCCTATTGTCCTCATCTTTGTTGCCATATTTATCACAACATTTCGGCCATTGTACACTCCAGCCTTCTTCAGGTGGTTGGAATGTCGAACTGAACCTTTTATTTCACCCACTGTGGTAGACTGTTCTAGTTTCACGTGCCATGTCTAATGGATGTCAGTTATCAGTTATCTCCTGTTAATTTCCCTCGCCAAGTTCTCCACCGCCTTAACCAGTTATTGAACTCACACACTTTGGGTCTTGTCACTGGTTAAAGCAGTGGAGAACAGTCTACCCCAGCGAGCAAAATAAAGGGTTCAGTTCGACATTCCAATCACTTGAAGAAGGCCGGAGTGTACAACGGCCGAAACGTGATAAATATGGCAACAAAGATGAGGACAATAGTCTGAATAATGTAAATAATGCAATAACCATAATTAAAAGAAAATAAAAAGGTTAGGGAAACACATTAGTGTATTGGTTAACTCTCAGATATCAAAGTTTTTTGATCACATTGTAAAAAGAAAATTGATTTCAATCAAAAATAGATTCCGTATATATTCCTCCTCTGCTGAACAAATAATCAATATTTTATTAGCTAAAATGTGATGTGGATATAAAATGTGGGATCAACTTCATATTAATACCCAAATTAAATTGATCTCCCATTTTCTGACATAATCGATTTTAAATATTTCTACAATCCAGAGAGGTTCACAGCTATACTGCAAAGTGTAGGTAATCAATATTGGATTCATTAATATGTCGAATGCATACAGTGGGGAATCAATTTTATAATCCCTATTTCTTAAACTCTGGGGGTGTGCTGAAAAGTTCTCACCCAATCCACTTCCCAAAGGCAATATTTTAATGCCCAAACATTGGTATACAGACATTTGAGAACTGGGTTCAACCAGGAGCTTTTTGGTTCGTTCTTTTCTCTTTTTTACCCACAAAAATTTTCAAGGGACATTATTTCCACCTCATTTTTTAAATAATATACTGATGTCTCTAAGCTTTTTTTTAGATGTTTCTATGATACAATGATGATTTGTTGGTCATCAATAGTTGATCGACAGATGTGAAGTATTTTTTTTCTAATCATTTCACCCCAAGCAAGACAAGAATGCCACTAGTATGTTGGGGATTCCACAAAGTGAAAGAGAAGACTGAGAATAGGGAGGATTGAAGAAAGGACAGGATGAATGGGATTCAAGAATTTGGTGACATAATAATTGTGAGTTTAATTCTTGGGTCAGGCAGTATATACTTGAACTCGGTGAAAACAAGGTAAGTAATAACTTTTTTATTATTCATTTCACTAGAAGCAAGGTGGGAATGCCACTAGTGTGCAGTGGACTACAGGGAATGAAAATTAAAGAGAAGACTGAGAATGTGGTGGATTGAGATGAAGGGACTTCAAGAAGACAGAAAATGGTGATTGACTTTGCATTAAACTGTTGAAGATTGAAGTTATCAGGGAACCAAGTAAATGGACAGGGGTTCCACAGGTGGGAAGTTTGACAAAAGAAAATTTGGGAGTAGAATTAGCGGTTGCATTTAGCTATTTCAACAGTAAACAGGTGGAACTTAGATGCCAATCTAGTAGCAAGCTTAAATTCATGTAGTTGAAAAACCTTGTCAGAGCAGTTGCCTTGAAAATATTTGTAGAAAAGACAGAGGGAAGCCGTATCATGTCAGTGAGAAAGTGACTGAAGTTGAGATGTCAGGTCAGGATCGATTACATTACAGATTCTTCTTTGGATTTTGTCAAGTATCTTGAGATGTACAGCAAGAGCACTAGGCCAGATATGGCAACAGTATTCAATGCACAGATGAATGGTAGATTTGTAAAAGTGCAAAATGGATTCTGAAGAGAAAGATCTGGGATGTCACAGTGACCCAACTTTCCTTTCAGTAGACGCAGCTATTGATTCAATGTAGTCACCCAACTTAAAGTTAGTGGAAAGCATGTGGCCAAAAAGGCACAGTCAGTTGCTCTCCTAGAGTCTGGCATCAGCCATGCTGAATGCAGACAGAAAAGATTCTCTATAGTGGTTAAATGAAAGCAGTTTAGTTACAATTAATACAAATAAAATTTGTCACTGTGGGGAAAATTGTGAAAATGACCTACCTCAGAAATAGCCGCAAATCTGTGCGTCGTGCAAACTCCGATTGCTCAACAGTAAAAAAGAACCAAAATGGCGGCACCCATGTTTTATGTCGGGCAGTCTCAGACAGTTAACTCGAAATCTCGTCGTCTCGTCATTCGCATGCAAATCATGGTCAGTCCTCGGCTGTATAAAGCAGGTGTGTTTTTGTTTCTGAGGACTGTATTTTTTTTTGCTCATGAGAAGATTGGATGTGTGACACTACTTTGTCAGTTACCCTCCTCGCATTTCCTATCTTCTTCTATCAGTTGAGTCGTTCCTTTACCACAACAGTCATTTAACTGATTGATGTTATAATTCAGAACCTTGACTCGAGTTTTGCCAACAAACCTTTTTGCAATTGCTCGATCCACTCATCAGAGGTTTCAGCAATTGACTGCTGTTTTTCTCATTTTTTGTTATTTTTATAAAGAGATTATTCATATTTGTTTGTATCAATACCTTATATTTCTATACACTTCATCATCACTGAGACCTTGAACTTTAACCCATAATGATGGATGGTTGTTCTCTTAAAGAGGCTCCTTAACTTGAAGAGTTATTGGGACTCAGTTTCACCCCATGTTTCAAATGGAACATATATACGATCTATCATTAATGAGTCGGTTCATTGTATTGCTCCAGTAAGTACCTGACTCTTCCTACCTTGTTCCACCTTTACAAGAACTAGATCAAACCAAAAATGAAGTCCTGCTGCCATATGTGGGCTGGAGCTACCCAGTCCTCACTTTCCAACCTTGATAGAATTCAGAAGCATTTTTACGGCCTTGTGGGTGATGAATTATTTTCCAACCTACAACCCCTTTCCCCATAGGTGAAACATCACAAACCTCTAACTACTCTATTACTATTTTCAAGGCAAATGTTCCGGTGATTTACATTTGTTAATTCCACCTGTCCATACTTTCACAGCTAAGACCTGTCATGCCATATATCTTGGAACTAAACGTCCCAATTTGCTTCATACTTTGTTAGTAAAAGGGAAGTTCTAATTGGATAGCTATTTCCCAAGTATCACTGCTTTGTGAAACAAACACCTACAGTCCTAACCCAATTTAAGTGTAGGGTTTTCTCTTTTTTATGTACAAATTCAATCAGTAACACTTTACCTTGGTTGGTTCATGAGCCTTGTTTGGTTTGGTTTGTTTTACAGCCTTTAATGCTGACAATTTTTGTTGCTGATAATATTTTTTTCCTTCATAAATCTATTTTTGGTAATATTTTTTCTTCAAAAATGTAATGGCGATAATTTTTTTACAAAAAGTATTTCTGGTATTAAAATCTATTCTTACACTTTCATAGTGTTTTGAGATGGTTCCACGCTCCTCAAAACCTACTGATCAGAGGCCTTGCTGTCGGACGTAGTTTATTGTCATACCCAGGACAGGCGTGAGCCTTGTATTGAGTGAAGAATTATTTAAAGAAAAAAAAACAGAAAACATTCCTATGGATCATCAATAATTACCTAATGGTATAAAGTGGGGGACCAATTTTAAATTATTAACATCTTGTAATCTGATTCCCGATTTCTTGACCTCCATATAAATACTTCTGCCAAAAAGTAGGGAGTTGATTTCATATTGATCTTGAGTAACAATCAAATCCCCTATTTTTTTGTCATTCTATATATATATATATATATATATATATATATATATATATATATATATCACTCTGCTAAGAAACATTAGTACAGATTATCAATTATTAACTTGTGGATATGAGGGACCAGTTTTATATAATAGACAAGTAGTAAACTGATCCCTTATATATTAACCCAAAATTAATCCATCTGCCAAAATGTGGGTTGACTTCATGTTAATCTTGAGTAACAATCAAATCCCTCATTTTTTACAATATTCTACATATTTTTCTATGCTAAGAAGTATTCTTGCAGATTATAATTTATTAACTTGTGGATATAAAATGAGGGACCAATTTTATATAACTGATTAGTTGTAATCTGATCTCCTATTTCTTGGCTTCCTTGTAAATCCATCTGCCAAAATGTGGGGAATGGATTTCACATTAATTTTGAGTAACAATCAAATCCCCCATTTTTTTGATAGTGAATATTTAACAGTACTTCTTCGATTATTTACACATGAAAGGAAGAGAAAAATTTAAATCATCCACACATTTTTCAATTATCCGAGCTAAACCTATTGTAATGTTTCATCTCAGACAAGCATTTTGAGAATTTAGAAAACAAAACTCAATATTCAAAATTTCAATTCCAAACACTGAAGCAAAGATTATGTTTGACAAATATTTAAGTTGCTTGCTCTTTCAACCAGAAGCTATCCCTACAAATACATCTGCTTTAATCTGGCTTGAAGAATTAGCAACAGAAAAACACAAGGCCTGCCAGAAACAGACAAGAATTGATACATTTTTTTCATAAAAATAAACTGGACAAAACCTTGCTTTAAAAAAGTGCTTTAAAATGCTATTTGATGAAGTAAAGTAAAATGACTTTGTTCAATAATTTTAGTGTTTAATTAAGCATAACTTTAAATTATCTGAATATATTTTTTCAGACTCTGTCCCAAAGTCTCTGGATAATCAAGGAAATACTGTACATATTTCTTTAGCAAGCTTGTTTCACTAGAACAATTATGACTTAGTAGTAAGTTTGATCCTCACTACTTTTGGCCTTGTGCCACATTTAAGCTATGCTTAGAAAATCACCATATTTCTCTCCTCTTGAAAATATGCCTCATAGGTAATCAATATTTGATTAGCTCCCTCCCACCAAACAGTTTTTTGCTCCTTAGATTATTATCAATAAAAACAAGTTTGTCTGCTTTGTTATAGAAACATTCTTGCAGATTATCGATAATTCAACAGTGGATATAAAATGAGAGAGCAGTTTTAAATTACTGAAGTTGTAATTTGATCCCCTATTTCTTGTCTTCACCCTGCAGCAGCAGTACCCTCGTTGCAGGTTGTGGAACTAGACAGTTTTTAGCCTTGGCCCATGTGCAAGTGCCAGGACTCCCCACTTGAAACCAACATTGTACCATATCTCATCACTGTTGGAGGACAAGAAAATAACAAGTGTAGTATCTGTTCACCCCCTCTCCAATGGTAGTATTAGCCATTTTCTCATAAGGAAGCATTTGGAATTCATTGACTGAGCAGCCAGTACTACTTCAGTTAGGCTTCTTTCGCTGGACATCAGTGGTGGTGGGAAATCAAAATATAAGAAACTATGTCAAGAATTAAAAATGTTTCATCTTTAGAAAAAAAAGGAAGATGAAAATAAATGCTAACAAAAATTAATGTTGTCTGACAATGATTCATCTAATAGAAAATAAATGAAAATGACTGATAATAATTGATAATAGTGGACAGTATTTTAAATTAGATGAAGATGAAGCATTATTTGTTGACCAGAATCCCTTTTTATTTTATTTCTCTTGCTTTTCCACCAAGTAGTAATAGCCTTACGTTGTCTGAATTTCTTGGATGAAGCCTTGGCAATTATTATTCATTTTTCACTAGTATTTCTTTCATCTTATTTCTCTTGCTTTTCCACCAAGTAGTAATAGTCTTAAGTTGTCTGAATTTCTTAGATGAAGCCTTGGCAATTATTATTCATTTTTCACTAGTATTTCTTTCATCTTATTTCTCTTGCTTTCCCACCATGTAGTAATAGTCTTAAGTTGTCTGATTTTCTTCAATGGAGGTAACCACCATATTAAGATGGCTTTCAAGGATAAGCGATACAAATCTTTAAGGTATTTTTGATTCCTGCTACTTATTTAAATTTATGAAATGTTGATCTGGGAATTGCAATAAAATGCAGCATAAAGATGAAATCTTTAAAAATTAATACGAGAACATTATGGTTATTTTTAGAATTTAGAAATGAAGGATAAAGTTGCAAATGAAAGTGACTCATGGAGAAAGCAGAAATAAACCATTCTCTCTGATTTCAGTTCCAACGACTTCTGATTTCGGCAATTCTTTATGCTTATTTAATGAATCACCTGTCAGATATACTGGCTGCTAATGGATATTTCTTTTCATTATAAAAATCTGAATTTGTTTCTGAATTAAAAAAATCTGTAAACTCTGCTGGGAACAAACTAATAAAAAACATATTTAGTGAATGTATAAAAAAAGAGAAAGTCCAACAAGGATTCATCACAGCAGATTCATTCAATTTCTGTTTGAATTTCTGAGATGATGACTTATTAGGTTGGTGCAAAAATAATGACGTAATAATGTCGTTTTTTGACATATTTTTAACGTCAAAAAACGACATTATTACGTCATTATTTTTGCACCAACCTAATATCATTATTTACATTTATTTACATTCAAACTATTTTCCTGTTCTTTGTTGTCATCACAACATTGTAACCTCTGGCCTCCTTCAGGTTTAAGTCAATCTGGGTAACCTCCAGCGAATTTCAAACTGCACCCTTTATTTAATCTCCAGTGATAGACTCTTCTTGTACCGCTGCTCATGTCTATGGATATCTTGTCTAATTCTTAGTTTAACACAGATCCCTTATTGCTTGCTTCATTTCTACTGAGTCCAAGTACACCCTTCCCAGCCCATGAATTGAACTTACAATTACTATGTCCCTAAATTTGCCAATTAGTATTTTAATCCATTAGGCTACTGCTGAGAACACTTTACCTCATAAATAAAGGATTCAGTTCAAAATTCCCTGTAGGTTACTCAATACGATATACACCTGACGAAGGCCAGAGGGCACAACTGAAACATTGTGATAACAACAAAAATGATGAGGACAATAGCTTGCATTTATTTAACTTGTACACCAAGATGATTCTAAGAAGACTTGAAGTCTACTGAGATTTATTATTGGCAAACAACAGTAACAACATAAGCTGTGCAGATTAAAGTTTGTTGATGGCAGACTGTAATTCCCATATATAAAATGCTTTCATCCATAATACACACCCCTAAAATTGTGCTGAACACGTGGGGAAAATGCTTCTACTCACACTTAATGCACACCTCTTGTTTGGCAATTGTGGCCTGTTAGCGGCCAGAAAGAAAGACACAGGAAGAAGAAGGTAGGTTGAACAAGTGAATTGAAATAACAGAACATATTTACAAAATAAGAGTGTTATTAGTCAGCAGATAGAAGTGTCCGTCCAAACTATCAGCTTACACTGCGTCACGACTGCTTTGCTTTGGAAGTCTCGCAGGTTAGTATTTATGAAGGAGGAAGAGTTCATACTAATGTAGATAGGTTACCCTAACAGTAATCAAACCCTATAAATTGTACCTCTCCAATTTCATTATGGCCAGCATTTCCTACTCTTATTCAAGCTGTAAGATATTTATCAAAATTTCCGATCATCACGATTCTAAAAGGAAACGGAAGTACCTATATTGTGCCTACTGTACAGATTCATTAACCTGTTTTTGTTCGATAAAATGTGCAATCTACCGAATCTGTATGTAGTTTTTCACATTAAATGGTTTTAAACATAGCATAATATTATTCTAATTTAGTTTTATGATAATTCTTATTTTATTTTGTATTTGTAAGTATTGTTAGGTACATATGATTGTATTTGACATCCTTATAGGGTCGCAATCGACAAATGTTAGTGTCAAATTGTCGTATGTTAGTAGTCATTTTGCACTTGAAATCAACCTATGAAACGGAAATTTTTTGAAGATTTTTTTTTTTTTTTTTTTTTTTTTTTGTAATTGTGCATAATATACACCCCTAATTTTGTTTATTATTTTTTTTTAGAAAAAAATGCACATTATACATAGGGAATTACAATATTCAAAAAGAAAACTGAAAAAACTGTTAGACAAGTTAAACTAGGAAAGGAACAATGATTATCTGTTAGAAGACAGAGTGTATGGTTGTTAGTAAAAGGTGCTGCCCAAGTTGCGAGTTTTGTAACAGAGTTGTCAAAATCAAGTAGGAATTTAACTGTCTTCATTTGTATCATAATAGATAAAGGAAAGTGGATCATAAAATCCTGAGGTAATAGCAGTAGTTGCTTTTTAGATTCTAAGCAAAGTATTAAGGGATTAGAAAATATCCTTAGAAGGAAATAATGTTGACCTATGTAATATCTCCTTTCTGGTAGTGAATGCCAGACAATTTCATCACAAATGAAGAAAAGACAATGTGAGAGAGATGTGATTCTACTGACAAATGCTGAGCTTACGATGGACTGCATGATAAACAAGGAAATGCTAAGAATAGCAACTATGAAGAAACTACACATGACAATCAGAAAGAGACAGCTGAAATTTTTGGCATGAATAATTGGGAGAGAAGGCTTGGAAAATTTATCTCAGAGGACATATTGAAGGCAAGACAAGTAGGTTACAAACTCTTTTCCTTTGAAAGAGACGAACAGTCTGTAACCTACTTTTCACAAAGCAACAAAAGAGTCATGAAGGAGAAAGTATTTCTGATAGTAACAGAGGGCAGAAAGTTGTAGAGAGTCATGAAAGGACATGGTTTGATTAACTAGGAACAGCTTTCTGTATTTTTTTTTTTTTTTAATTATTTCACTCCAAGCAAGGTTGATAATGCCATTAAGACGCCATGGGTTACTGGTATTCAAAGAGTATGAGAATATTTTAGTGAGGAGAAAGGATAGGATTTCAAGAAGACTAAAGATGGCAATTGACAATGCATTTACATTTTTGATGATCGTAAGTGGTAGGGAAGCATGAAGTCAGAAGAAAGTTTTAAAGATGAGAAGTGTGAGAAAAGAAACTGTTAGAATTTATGGTTACATCAAGCTATTTCAACAGTGAAAGGATGGGAGTTGGTTGCTGTTATGGAGTGGTTTCTCAGTGGAGGCTTGTATTTGTACTAAGTTGGTCCTAAAATAGGTTCGACGTACAAAACGTTAGGAACTTGATATAATAGTTAATGATGCAGTAATCTAGTTGGGGTGGCTGATACTTTAATATCCGACTAACGGTTGTCCGACATTGACAGACTGACCAACTCTCTGCCAACTCAGCGACTGCTACTACTCCTACTTATTATAGGTGGGAGAGTCTATTAACAATAGAATAGGTGTGTTCCAGTATAACAGTTGCCAATCTAGTAGCATACTTAAATTCATACGGTCAAACTACCAAAGAGAGCTCCTTAGAACAATTGCCATGAAAATATTTACAGAAAGACAGAAGGAAGTCACGTCAGTGGTGGGAAAGTTACTGAAGTCAAGTCAGGACCGATAACATTACAGACTCTTCTTTAGTTTTTGTTAAGAATCTCAAGATATATAGCAGGAGCACCAGACCAGATATAACAGCAATATTCAATGCATGGTCAGAGGGTAGATTTATAAACATGCAAGATGGATTCTGGCTTCATACTTTATAAAAGCACTGTCCAGACTTATTTCCGTATCCAAGAAGAATCGTCTTGCCAATCTTTTTTTCTTTTTCTTAATGCTGCTACTTTGTCAGATATATCATCAAAGAAGTATCATTTTAACCAACTTCAACATGATTATGTCACTGGCTTCCTGAATTCATAGTGCTTATAAATTACACAGTTAACTGGATTCACTTCAGTTTTATCCCCTTGCAAATTACATGATTCATTGAGGCTCACAAAACCAGTTATTTATATCCTTGTGTACATCAATAGTGATGTTTGCTTGCCTTATGACTTGTGTTTGTAGCCTTTAGCCTGAGGAAGCTATGTGGTTACACAACGAATATGAAACAAGATTTTTTTTTCCTACATTTTAAAAGCATGCTGACATGTTTTGACCTCATTTGTAACTTCTTTTTCTTTCTCGGCTAATTTCTTCTTGTTTTTAAGGTTTTCACTTGAGATTTTTATGCATAATCTCTAAATGTAAGAAATTTCTCTGGAGATTTGTCTTTGCTGACAACTGGATTCTTGGGGAAATTTTTTGTTTCCAGATTTTATCTGAGGTTTTTTATGCTGGTGATGATGATGATCATGATCATCATTATTATGTTCAATGTCTTGTAAGAAATCTGCACATTCTCCTCTTCACTTATTTTGCTGTTGTTATATCTTATCTCTTCTGTAATAATTTAATTCTTCTTTATCATTTCTGTTGCTCTCTCTTTGCCACTGATCTTCTTTCTCTCTCTTTACCCTTGCTGTAATTTCTTTCTCTTTCTGTTGCTCCTTTTTCTATCTCCTTGCAACTGATCTTCTTTCATTACTACTCCTTGGCCATGTGCTATTTCTTCATTGCTCCTTACCCTTGCTCCTATTTCTCTCACTGTCTCCTTGCCCCTGCTCCTTTTCTCTGCTTCCTTTCCCTGCTTCACACACTCTCTCTCTCTCCTTGCCTCTACTCCTATTTCTCTCTCTCCTTGCCTCTACTCCTATTTCTTTCTCTCCTTGCCTCTAGTCCTCTTTCTTTCTCTCCTTGCTTCTAGTCCTCTTTCTTTCTCTCCTTGCTTCTAGTCCTCTTTCTTTCTCTCCTTGCTTCTACTCCTCTTTCTTTCTCTCCTTGCCTCAGCTCCTCTTTCTCTTTCTCCTTGCCCTGGCTCCTCTTTCTCTATTGCTCTCTCTCTGCTCCTCTTTCTCTCCTCTCTCTACGACTCTTTCTCTCATCTCTCTCTCTGCTCCACTTTCTCTATTGCTCTCTCTCTGCTCCTCTTTCTCTATTGCTCTCTCTCTGCTCCTCTTTCTCTATTGCTCTCTCTCTGCTCCTCTTTCTCTATTGCTCTCTCTCTGCTCCTCTTTCTCTATTGCTCTCTCTCTGCTCCTCTTTCTCTATTGCTCTCTCTCTGCTCCTCTTTCTCTATTGCTCTCTCTCTGCTCCTCTTTCTCTATTGCTCTCTCTCTGCTCCTCTTTCTCTATTGCTCTCTCTCTGCTCCTCTTTCACTCTTTCTCTCGTCTCTCTCTCTGCTCCTCTTTCACTCGTCTCTCTCTCTCTGCTCCTCTTTCTCTCATCTCTCTCTCTCTGCTCCTCTTTCCTTTTCTCGTCTCTCTCTCTGCTCCTCTTTCCTTTTCTCGTCTCTCTCTCTGCTCCTCTTTCCTTTTCTCGTCTCTCTCTCTGCTCCTCTTTCCTTTTCTCTCTCACTTTCTGCTCCTCTTTATCTTTCCTTCCTGTGTATCTTGCCACCGAGCTTTATCTTTTCTCCTACTAATCTCTCTCTCCCCTTTTTCTTTCTCTCTCCTTGCTCCTGCTCCTCTTTCTCTCTCCTTGCTCCTGCTCCTCTTTCTCTCTCCTTGCCTCTGCTCCTCTTTCTCTCTTTCTCCTGCTTTTCTTTCTCCCTCCTTCTCCTTACCCTTGCTATTCTTTTTCGCTCTCTTTTCTCTACTCTTTTCCTCCTGTGGATCTTGCCACTGATCTTCTTTATCTTTTCCCCTGCTCCTTTTTCTCTTTGCTCCTCTCACCTTCTGCTCCTCTTTTTCCTCCTCTCACCTTCTGCTTCTCTTTCTTTCTCTTTTTGTGCAGCTCCTCTCTCCTCTTTCTTCCTCCCTCTCTCCTCTTTCTTCCTCTCTCTCTCTCTCTTTTTCCTCTTTCTTGCTCCTCTCTTTTTCCTCTTTCTTGCTCCTCTCTTTTTCCTCTTTCTTGCTCCTCTCTTTTTCCTCTTTCTTGCTCCTCTCTTTTTCCTCTTTCTTGCTCCTCTCTTTTTCCTCTTTCTTGCTCCTCTCTTTTTCCTCTTTCTTGCTCCTCTCTTTTTCCTCTTTCTTGCTCCTCTCTTTTTCCTCTTTCTTGCTCCTCTCTTTTTCCTCTTTCTTGCTCCTCTCTTTTTCCTCTTTCTTGCTCCTCTCTTTTTCCTCTTTCTTGCTCCTCTCTTTCTCTGTGCCTACCCATTTCCCCTCGTTCTTCCATTACTCTTCACTCTTTCCTTCTATACCCTGTGCATACCCCTCTCTTCTATCTCTCATTGCTTCTCTCCCCATGTCTACCTCCCTTTTTATATATATTTTTTTATTTTTCTATTATTTTTACCTTCATTTTTTCTCAATTCTCTCTCTCTATCCACACCTCCACCATTCTTTGTGCAAACATTCTATTCTTTGCAAGAAATATTGGATGAGAATTTTTACCCTGAAACCACTCTTTCTTTTATTCTATTTTTTTTTTTTTCTTTTTTTTTTCCCTTATTGACAGATATTCCTGCTGTCTGTCCCATCTTTGGATTTCAGTGTACTTGACTACTGATTACTTAAAATATCTGTGTCTTTGGTAGTTATGGCAACTCAGCAAAAACTACCCAATCCAACAAAGTGGGAGTAACTAATTATCTATTGCTTCTGACTCTCACTTCCTCTTCTTCAGATTGGCATTTCTCAACTGCTATCTTCTTGATGACCTGAATCTTTCAAGAAAAGCACGTCTACAAAGTGATACACGTTTCAACAGCCACAATTTCAAAATTTGATTCTGAAATGATCCTTCAGCTTTGTCTCACTTGCTGATTCATCCAGTCTTGTAGGATTCCTTAAGCTAAGGTTTACAAAGAAATATTGTTAGAAACACAGGAAAGAGTATTGAACTGCTATGCAATACCATGGCAGTAAATGGTGCACAATCTCCTCACAGATGAAGAAGAGTCTTTAAGCAACAGAAATGTTCTACAGAAGAACACCGAGAAAACATGTGGGCAACAACAAAGTTTTAGAGAAAATGGAAACAAAAAGGACACTTATACTTAACATCAGGAAGAGATAGTTGAAATTTCGTGGGCACATAATGAGGGCTGGAAAAATTTGAAATTTACAGGATTTACTGAAGGTAAGAAGGACAGGAAAGCAGCAAGAAAACTACCTAACGAGCTTGTCAATATTTGAAATTCTGTAAATGTTACCCGAATCAACAAGTACCTGTTGAAGGCTAGAGAGCACAACAGCTGAAACATCATGATACTAGCAACAAAGATAAGGAAAATAGTTTGCATGTAAATAAGAGAGAGTTGAAAATTCTAGGGCACATAATGAGGAAAGAGGGCTTAGAAAATTTGACACTCACAGGACAAACTGAAGGGCAGGACAACACAAAAACCAACACAACCTAACAAGCTTGAATAAATGGATGGTGGAGCAAGGTTACGAAAAGATAACAAAAAGGCAAAGTTTAGTAAGAGCTACAAAGGACAGGAAATTGTGGAGAGCCATGATCGTCTATGTCCTGAAGGGACTTATCACATAGAAGAACTGAACAAAATAGATTTACACTGTAGATTTTAGCTTCACAAATATCTATCACCTCAGTGATGTATCTATCACAGTAAGTCAAGCAATTAGATCAGGGTGTCCAAACTTGGGTAATATTGATTTTAATAGTGATTTTAACTGTTGGGTGGGAATATAGGAATTTGAATATTAAAAATGTATTTCAAAATATGCTACCTGAAAAAAAGAATATTCAAAGGACATAAGCAAAGAACGTGTATAAAAAAAAAAAAACTGGGCTAAATGGGAATAAGTGGGTCACATTCCGAGATAAGCGATAAATATCCCAATAAACAACAAATCTTTTAGTATTTTCTATAGTTTTGAGAAGGGTCATTAACATTTAAATAATTCCTCAGAAGAAATAACATTTAGGGGTGGGGGGGTTATATAAACCAAGAACAAC
>OZ010609.1:1940642-1968142 GCA_963932145.1 Acanthosepion lycidas | reverse complement strand
ATCCTTGGCTAAATGAAGCAATCACAGTTTTTCCAGGAAATTCTTCTGCTGGCAATTTTTTCCAATGCATCAACATAAATAAGATGAGGGATTCTTTATTTTCACCAGACATGAGGAATTTTCGAAATTGTACTGGTGTTTTCTGTTTTTCATTCAGAGAACGTAACAGGTGGCATGGGGTAATCAAACGGCGTCTTCTTTCAGTGTCTTTAATACTCCATGGATTGTACTTATCACAGACAAAGTCAACTCTTGATGACATATAAGCAGAAGCAAGCTTGATTACATATCTAAAAACATAAATACTTAGCTCACCAAACCTTGATGGAACATGGTCTGCAAGCTGTTGTATTACTGCCATTCCATCTAATATCAGTGATGCATTTTTTGGAATATTGTTAATTTTCATATCAGGAAACTTTACAAGAAAATAACGAAATAATGCAGCTTTGTTGGTACGCTGCAAAGAACCATCAATGTAACTTAGGCTAGATGGGAACTCTGAAAGGCAATGTGAAAAAATTTCTTCCAGGTCAACTTTTCGGGTTCTTGCTACTATAAGAAGCCTAGTGAGAAGGTCTTTATCTGCTTTCAAGCAATCTGCTTCCTTCTTGCTCTTTTGTTGTGAATGCTTTTTCTGAAGATCACTAAAAGTTTTTATCTTCATTGATTTTAATGGTGCATTCAACTCCACATTTTTCAAAATTAGTCGTTGTTGAACAAACTGATTAGAAATATTACAGCCTTGTTCATGTGCTGTCAAAATGTCATCTTTAATTTCAGAAGATGCTACTTGGCCAGATGCAATGTTAATTAATTCTTTTTCACAATATGCAAATGGATTTGGCATAGACTCAATTGTCTGCATGACACTCTGAATATCTGCTTCATCCTTTTGATATCGAGAACTACTCAGGTCTTTTTTATTATGGCAGCCCTCTCCTTTTCCAGCCATTTCAGTACATTTTTTAGAGATTTGAGCACGTTGATTAAAAGATAAAATCCAATGATGAACAGCATTGTCATTATTTGAGAATCCAATCTGCCCACCTCTAGTCTTGCTATCTCTATTCATTGTCTGTTCAATCGTCTGGTCCATTGCCGTCTGACTAAAGGGGTACTGGTTTTGTTGCTGAACTACAAAATCCCCAGCAGCAAGATGCTTTGCTATTGCAGGATGGGTATCTGGAACAGCAAGCATCTCATAGATATAAACAGGAAGATATCTGGCATAGTTCAAATGGTCATATGCAAAATACCAAGGTACCATTTCTGCTGCTGATTTAAGGTGAAGGGCCCAATCTCCTGTTTGTGTAGCACGAATAAAATTTAAAAACAAATCTGCCATATTCAAGTAACTCATCCAAAATGCAAAAGTTGGAAATTGGCTGCATCTCTCTTGAATAAATAAGGATAGTTTGCTTTCAAACTCTTTAAAATCATTTGATGTGCAGAGATCTTGGAATTGTTTTAGGAAAAGCATAATATAAATTTTTAGACAATGCAATGAATTTAGCTTTTTCTTCTTCACTTTGTGTTTCAATAAAAGTAGATAGGAGTTTCCTCCTTAAGGCTTCAGACATAATTTTTATGACTCTGATACTTCAATTATAGTGCCTGCCTTTCATGACTCCAGGTAGTGATCCTTGTGCCACTGTTCCAGCTTCAAGTAGGACATCAGCTAGCCCCGAATCTTCAAAGCACTTTCCAATGACACCGAGAAACGACATGCAGGTGTGGAACTCACCAAGTCTGACAACTGTTTTTTGCATATACATGACATCATTCCAATGTACTTGCTGTGCTTTAGCATAAAATGCAAGATCAAATGTTAATACAATACATTCAGTTTCAAGTTCATCAGCAATAGCAAGACTTTTCAAAAATACTGCATTGAGTTGGGTTACCATTGACCACAGGCAAGTATCCAATATTGCTTTTTGGTGGTATTTGGTCTTGTAATAAAAGAATATTGAAACCTGTCCAACCTGGAATTGGAGTAGTGTTTTGGTTGTCACTTTCACACTGCATATTGATCATGGTCATAGCCAAATCAGTAATGCTTGTTTTGGTCTCACAAAATGATTTAAATAAAGCATTTTGAATGCTGTCAATTGAAACTGAAGGTAGGAAAGGGCCTACTCTGTTTGCCACATAATATTCTGGTATGGGCGCTTCATTTAGCATCACACTGCGCTTCTTACTCCTGATCATTTGGGGCTGGTCTTTTTCTATTGCAACATCTTCAATAAGTGATCAGAAGTTAGCTGCTGCACTATGATCCCATTTGTATTATGGGTTGTTCCCATTATTATCCCAGGCTAAATGTGTAAAAGTTTTCTTTTTAAAACCCTCTGGAATGTTACTTTTTGATAGTTGTTGTTCAGCCAAAGCCGTATCCAGTTCTGGAGTTGTGCTGTGGCTTATAGAGTGCCTAAACCCATTTAAAAATGCCTATAAGTTTTGACTGACCAGTCCAGTGTCGAACATCCATTCCCAGTACATAATGCTTTGGTAAAAACAAATTTCCTCTGTGAGAAAGGATCAGAATATCTTGTGCTATGGCAAGTAGCTTTCTCTTATCTTTCTCAGACACAGTAATAAATCTATTCTTCATTTCAACTACATCAGAAAGACCACACATCAATGCCAATGCATTAAAAAGTTCTACAGGAATTATCTTCATAGCACATTCTGTAGTTACACTATTGCTCTTAGGAGGCCAAGATGTTGGTGATTCCACAGAAATAATCTGATTTCTTAAATACATGCTAGCATAATACAAATTGTACCTATTGTTTTCATCGCCATCTGAAACAAAATGTAAAAGAAATCACTAAATAACTTTTTCAAATATTCAGAAATAAAAATACTTCATTACTGTTAAATATTTTTGTGTTCTAAAATTTATGAGTGTGATATAAATATTTTCCACTGGTAACATTTGGTAATAAAGTCTGTTCAGATAACATCACACAATTAGATCATTTAATATTAGGTATAAATTAATCAATGATTAGAAGTAAAACTAATGTTAAAGAGTTTACATTATTATTTTAGGTCTTATTATATTTACCTGTTGCTTCATGTTCTTGGGTTCCTTCATCATCATCATCATCATCATTATCATCATCACAATCTGAGTCATCTGCTGAATCATCAGTTTCACTTGTTCCCATTAGGTCAGGAACTATTTTTTCACATAACACCACCTCACTCTGATTCCTCTGTCTTGGTTTTAAGAAAGTGAGCTGTGGAAAATCATGTAAAATCTGCTGCTTCATATGTTGAGTTTTAGCCGCTATAGATGTCCCTTCTACTGATTTAAGGATGTTTCTGTACAGTTCAGACAGTTTGGACATTTGTAAGATCTGATTTCCTTTAATGATTTTTTTCATTATAATATCTTTCTTGAAAATATCATATGCAGCACTGTGTTTTGTTTCATTGTTCATGTCTACTGATCTTTTTTTTTGTATCTCAAGAAATTAGTTTAATTAATTTTACAAGTATGATGATATTTTAACTCTGCAGCTACAAGATCTTTATCCTGTAACTGACAAAGAAGATCTTCATCATGTTTCAGCTTTGCAGCAAATAAAATTTCATTTACAATGAGTTCACATTGTTACAAGGATTCCCTGATGCGCCTTCCATCAATTTTGTTTCTTTTATCTTTTCTTTGTCTTTTGAAAAATATGCATTTAGCTGGGAAAACAGAGGAACAGCGAGTAGTTTGATCATCTTTACCAAAAGTGGATTGACTAAAATTACTACTGCTCCTCAACCTTTTCTGACTGGGTTCAAGCTCTTCATTACTGGTTGATGGTGCAGTGTCAGTGAATATTAAATTCATTTCTGTAATGCTGCGTTTCTCAAATTTTTCCAACCTGTAACACACCAGCATAGCTAGCATTGACAATCTTTATTTAAATCATAAAAAATGCTGTCAAAATATTGTAGATATAAAAAAAATAGCAGATTATTGTAATAGCTAAGGAAATTTTAAATGCCATTTATTTCTACATAGAATTTTAAAACAAATGCAAAACTCGTGGCCATTAGAGTTTATTCAAAAAAAACTTAATTAATTATCCTTAAACTAATTAATTAATGTAAGAATAAAAAATACAGTAAAATACACGCACAGACACATGCACACATACACATAACTCTATTCACAGTTAAATATATTGACACAACAGACGATTTTGTGACAGAAAAAATAGAAAAATAGAAAAATATAGTTGTATATGCTGTATATTTATTTATTAGAAAAAAAATCTTACCTTACGATGTCTGTGAATCGACTATAGCATTTTTTGTGCATTCCGAATCTTTGATTGTTCGCTTCGCCAATGTTTTTAAAAGTTGAAAAACGTTTAAACATACGAGCAACATTACCTTGTTTACAGACAAAGTTGCTCCATTTATTTGCATATTCACTAATTTTTTTTTTAAGAGTTATTTCAGTAAAAGAAATAATTTTTTCATTCGTATTAATTGATTCAAAATGTATTGCACAAATATTTGCGGAATTCATTTTCGCCATATTTTAAAATTTTTGAATTTAAGGGAGATAACTACTAGCCTAAGAAACATCATATTTACTCAATTATTACCTCTCTTGATTTTTATGCTCAGATTTACCGATAAAATATTCAATTTAAAATGCAATTTATAAAAAAAATGCGCAATTCTTACCTGGAGAACTTTTTAGATTTAGACTCTACGGCATCGAAACTCCTGAAATCAAGTAAAATTTTTTCATATAAATTTTATGTCCACGGAATGAAACGAAAATCGACCGTGGCCTATAGCCTAAAGATATCAAGATAATTTTCCAACTTATTCAAGTTGATCTTCACCCTCTCTAACCTTGTAACTTTCTGTCCTGGAGTATCAAGGCACCTCACTGGTTTCATGTACAATTTCATTTTCAAGTCATTTTTCATCACTCTTTGGACTGTCATAGCCAAACATTATGAATTGAGTTGGACCTTTTCTAATTGAACTCTTTAGCTGTATGTTGAAATGATGATCCCTCTTCCTGTTGTGACATCTTGATCCAGTTTTCCTCTTTTCTATTCCCTCTTTTTTTAAAACTTATTCACCGTTCTCTTGATGGTTCTTAAATGGACATTGAAGATGGAAGCCAGAGTATGAATGTTGGTACTATTACTGAAGGCCTGAATGATCTTTTTCCTCTCATCATAGCTCAGTTGAGAAGACAGTGGAGCTGACACAAAATAATTATAACCAGTTCTCTTTCTAGCTGAATAACTCAAAGGGGTTTTCAGTGATTCTTATGACAAATAATGTCAAGATGACTAAATGTCTATCTAAAAACCTGGAAAAAAGAATCTCAATTAGTTTAATGATTGTTTAGATATTAAGCATTTTGTGGGATGGACAATTTTACTGTTACACCTGGTATATACTTTTAAGGGTCAATTTTACTTTCATTTGTTTTTTAATATGGTAGTAGCAGCAGACACTGAATAAGTCAGTGTTATTTCTTACCTCTCTTTGGTATCTTTTACTACATCATAAAGGCAGTATATGAACCAGTAACAAACGTTTACAAAATAGTTTTTGTATGCTTTCAAATATTTACTAGACAGGTGGGTGGAGGAAAATTTCTCCATGTGAAAATGGGCAATGGCACAAAAAATGTTGGACAACAGATAATATAATTGCAACACTTTGAATCTTTGTCGGAATTTATAGGATGAGGAATTATCATTATTTACACTCAAACTATTTTCCTTGTGTTGTTATTATCACAACACTTCAACTGTTGTGTCCTCTGCTCTTCATCAAATGCTTGTCAATTTGGACAACCTACAGGGAATTTCAAACTTAACCCTTTATTTAATCTACAGTTGTAAACTGTTTTCGTTTTCCTAACCATATTTAGTGATATAATGTCTAGTTCTTATTTATTACTGCTTAGTTATTCCTTGCCTTGTTTCCACTTGGTTTTCTCTTCTCAATAATGTATTTCTTTCTCATATTCTTTCACACTCTGTAATCTGTAACACCTATCCAGACCCCACTGAATCTATATACTCTACAATACTGGCCATTGGTCCTGTCCTGTCCTGGTCCAGTATTACAGGTTCAATCAAAGTCTCCAGTTCACAATGTCGATACAATTCCACTTTCCAGCTACATTGTGATTTTTTTTTTTTTGATCTTGGAGAGCAAATAACAAATTGTAGATCCTGGAAGATTCAGCTGGTCTACCTGTAAGTTCGTTGGGGTGAGAATAAGGCCAAGCAGAAAAATTAAATATGAACAAGTCAGTTCAAGTCCAAAAAAAAATTTATGTATATATATATATTTGAAAGAAATTGGTACAAAAAGAATGCTTCTTTTACAAGAAAGTAGTGTATATGAAATAAAGTTCAGAAAAAAAAAAAATATTGCAAATAATTCTGAAAGGAGAGAAATAGTTTTTGGGTTCACCCTTTTTGTTCCTAATAGTTGCCATAATTGTTTCCCTATCAGGATATAAGGGGGTTCACTGACAGTATTGAACCAATATTGCAGATAACTCTCTCTCTCTCTGGTCAATCAACTTCATTCAGCTCCAAATCCAGTTTCAACTTCGACTGTTTGTTTTTGCACAAACACACACTTAAATAAACACAGTGGTAGCGACAAAACCCTAGGGTGTTCGTAAACTTAAAATACAACCTGATTACTGACCTCTCCCTCTTCATGATTAAATAAACAACCTCTTATTTTCAATTGGTATTAATTCTGACGAAGCACAGATTCTCTGGGCACAAACTTCACCACAGATTATTTTTCCCATCTATAAACAAAATTCTATATTACTATAATTATTAATATTTCAAGGGTGAACATTGCTCTCTGCCACAAATCTCCTGTATCTTAGTGGCTTTATTGATTTGCTTGTTGTGAAATGATTTTAAAAAAATCATTAGTAGGGCAACCAATCTAGGAGAAGAAAAAATTTAAAAAAATAATCAGTAATTAAGATTTTCCATATCCACATTAAAAACAAAACTAATTAATAGTCATTAAATCCTACCGTATTTAATTTAAAAACAAAATTGAATAGTTGTGATTAAAACCTTCCCTACCAATTATTTTTGGAAAAACATTTCATTTTCAGACAATATTTTTGATTTGATTTTAATATAATAACTAAGAAACCGAGGCACCTTGAAGTGCCCAAACTGTGTCTAACACCTCTACCAGATGTATGAGTTGACAACTGGACTCATGTCAAGCTCAGAAGGGAATAAAAAGAATTAAGATTGATATATAAACACGTCTCTAGCTGCTTTTTGAATGTGATGCTTTAGATGTGTTTATTTGTGTCTGTAAAAGATACTTTCAGTAAAAACGTATATACATGTCTAGGCCGGGGAAGGGGTTATAGCCTTCCATGTGTACATTTAGATGCAACCATATGATGTATGCTAACAGTTTCTTCTCTTGCATTTATCAAATGTGGAAATCTCTTTCAGCTTCTTGTGTTCCACTCAACATTAATCTTCAAAAATTTAAATATAACTTCAGTCACCATCTTCTGTATTTTTAAAATCCTTTTATTCTCCTTTCTCCTCAATAGCATTTTCTCAGGTTTTTTTGTTTTTTTTTTTGTTTTTTTGTTTTTTTCACTTTCAGTAACCCCTTGCATCTTAGTGGCTTTATTGCCTTGCTTTGGGGTGAAATGATTCAAAAGAAAAAAATATGTATTCCTGAATATCTTCCAATTGTTTTTATGATCTAAAATAATGTTGCAATTAAACATTCTGGCATTTTTAGGTATGCTGTAATTCTAATTTAAAAATGCAAGTATTAGATACAGGTCATGTCATTTTGTGATGAGCATTTAATTATTTTTCCGAACATGTCATAAAATTTGATAGCATCTGAGGATAAAGAAATAAAAAATTTTTAAACACCTTCGCAAATGCCTTTGCATGTTAAGTTATTATCTTTTTAGTTTGATATCAGAATTTCTTCAAGTATTTTCAACTCTTTTGTTACAAGGAGAACTATATAAAATTTTAGTATTATCTACTTACTCTTTACTAATGTTTGTCTTATGTTAATAGCAATATTCCTTGTGTGTGTGTGTACAGTGATGGTGGTAACTAAATAGTAATCAAAAGCAGTCAAATATACATCTAATAGTAATGTATAAATTTAAGCACAGTGCTGGATTGGCAGATAGGCTTAAGCATTTTCCAGTTGAAATGTCTAGATGTAACTGTAATTTCTATGCTAACAGTTTTTTTCTCACACTTCTTGCTTGTGAAACTCTCTTTTAGTTTCTTGCATTCCATTCAACATTGATCTTCAAAAATTTAAATGCAATGTCAATCGTTATCTGCTGTCTTCTTAATTCCCGTTCTTTTATTGTTCTCTTTCCTTAATGATGTTTTTCTTTGATTTTTTTTTTTCCATATTCTTTCACACTCGGTAGTCCCTTGCATCTTAGTGGCTTTATTGCCTTGTTTGGTGTGAAATGGTTAAAAAAAACAAATTCTCAATAACCCATGTGGACATTCCTAAAGCTACATTTGCTCTGATCTGTACAATGGGCAGCAAATATGAATCTTGCAAGCATATGTATGACATGACTGTCCAGATCCTATTATACACATATAGGAGTGTGTCAAATCTGATATATATGGTGATTCCTTGTTATGGCCATCCAACCACATAAAGCCTCTCCCGAATGTCTCTAATTAAACCGTATCATAACAAGTGTCACAGTCTCAAGCACAGATGGTACACTGGTGTAAGTGTTAATACACTGCAAGATGGCTTTGAAAATTTTACCAGAATGTCAACAACCCCCTCAGATTCACATACTACATTTGAGTCAAAATCAACATTGTCCTTCAGTGTTGCATTGATTTTATTTTTATTTATTTTATTTTTTTTTGGCTTATCAATGTTTTGCAGGTTATTTAAATCCAGAAAATATTCTTAGATTGTAAGAATCTTTTTGATTATAATAACAACTTGCTGATACATGTCCTACTAATTAACCCATATCTGGAGGGAGAAATGGCAGATTCATGTCTTTCCCAAGGGTATTTGCATGTAAGTGGATATAACGAACTGGACTGGAATTGGAACTCGACTCTCCGATTTCCAGTTCTGAGCCATTATCCATCACAGCATTTGTTATTGCCAAGCAGTCACCCATCTAGGTACTGACCAGGCTCGATGTTGCTTAGCTTCAGTTATTGTACCAGAACTGGTGTTTAAACATATGTCTGTAAGCTTTTCAGAATGTTGCAATTTAGTTTCCCATCAGACTAGTTTAAAATATAACTTAGATACCAAGTTGAGAGCTGATAGCATTGGCAAGGTCATTAATGAAAATAAAAAAACAAAGTTGGACCAAGGATGGAGCCTTGATGGACACCTGTATTAGTATAAAAGGATCTGCCAGAGTGACTGTTCAGGAGTTTTCTATTTGTATGATATGCTTAATTATATTTTATTATAAGTGTAACATAATTTTGACACAAAAATGCTTGAATACAGTAACCAATGATGATTGAGTTTGCTACTGTGGTACCTATAGTTAATTATTCATATAAGAGCCTCAAGAAGTGTTTTATTATTCATTTATACCATATTGTGGTACTATTGACTTGGGAAACAATGTCAGCTTTAGTTTTTTTTTTGTTTTTTTTTAGTTTCATTCAGAAATTCATTTGTTATTTCTAATCTTCCTCACTAAAATTCATAAAAAAAATCTATAATTTTTCTTTAGACATGAATTTGGATTGATTTTTATTTACCCAAATACCAAACATTCTATCTGGAATTTCCAAATTTGAATATTTTCCCATTATGAAATTTTCCAGGTCAAAATCTTTTATTTTTGTCTATAAACTTTCTGATAGTTGTGTTCATTGGGTACATGGATATGAAAAGAAAACCAATTTGATGAATTCACCATTTCCTCACCAACATCAAAAAACTTTTAAAAAAAACAAAACAAATCTCTTCCTTCTTTTATCTCAATTTGAGGACATCTGTCAAGCTAAGGTTTGCACAGCCTATAGAACTCCTTTTTGTATCTATTGCACATAAATTGCAAAGAGTGTTCCATTATATATATATATATATATATATATATATATATATATATACCAGAATAATTACAATAATTATAAAACTAGTGGCAGGAAAAATCATAAAAATATTGCTTAAATATGGATATTTTGTGTATGTTGAATATGTCAAAATCTAAAACAAACGCATTCAATTTTATACTTCAGTATATAAAAAAAAAAAATTTTTTTCACCCATTCTAATTTTCTCTGTTACCTGTCAATGTACAGGTGGTGTGATGAATAGCAGCTTGGAATGAGAAATTGGAGAACTGAGTTTGAATTCCAGTAGTGTTCTGTCCATTCACTAAGGCGGAAATACCTTCGGGAAATGTACAAATCTGTTTTTCCCCGTCTTCCCTTCCAGCAATGGGTTAAATAGTAGATCTTGTATCTGGAAAAATCATTGTGGTTGGAAAACCACAAAATTTTGCTTAACTATAGATCTTCTGTGTATGTTGAATATGTCAAAATTAAAGATCACCTCAGGAAATAAGAGTAAGTTTATGCTTGAGTGTGTGTATATATATGTATGTATGTGTGTGTGTATATATATATATATATATATATATATATATATATATATAAAAGTGAACATAGAAGTCAACACTTAGAGGTGACAGTCTGTTTCATGCTAGATGCAATCGTCAAGCCATTGCATCTAACATGAAACAGACTAACAGTTGCATCTAGCATGAAACAGACTGTCACCTCTAAGTGTTGACGTCTATGTTCACTTTTATATTTTCACACACTATCTCTGATATTGAGCACTTTATCCCATAAATATAGCACATCTTAAGACTATATTTCTTCATATATATATATATATATATATATATATATATATATATATATAATTTTTTCACCCATTCCACTTCTTCTGAAATTGTGCATGTGCAGATGATCTGATTGATAGCAGCTTGAAATGAGAAATTGGAGACCTGTGTTTGAATTTCAGTAAGGTTCATTCGGTTCACATAGGTGCAAATATCTTCAGGAAAGGTATGAATCCATCTATTCCACCAGCTACGGATTAAATAATAGGACTTGTATCTGTAAAAATCATTGTTATTTGCAAAAATAGTTAATGAAATATTCAAACCCAAAGGGAAAAAATCTTACAATCTAAAATATGTTTTGATTTTAAATAATCTATAAAGGGTTGATAAACCATAAAAACACATCAGTCTACAATAATCTATATATATATCAGTGTAAACATAAGCAAGGATAAAAAAAATGGAAGCCAGTGAGCAACCCAACAATATTTTATATATATTAAAAACTGTTTGACAAACTCTGTGCAGCAAAAAGCAGAAAAGTAATATTTACTGATATAATTTCTATTTTCTCTAATGAACAACAGAAGATAATTTCTTCATAGTTAATTGCTTGCTGCCCTCATATACATGCCTCTTGACAATGATCCGAAGGTTCTTCATAGGGTTTAGATCCAGGGAATATGGTAGCCACACCATAAGCATTTTTTTAAAGCATAAGTTACCTAAGTATTCTTTGTATTAGTGGCACAGGCTGAAGCATTACATTAAAAATACCTTTTTGTTTGAATTTCATATAAGCTTTATCTGTAGGTTCATCTTTAAGAATTCAATGCTCTCATTCACTTTCCAGGGGTCGACTGATTAATTATTGATCATTCCCATCTAAAGCATAACATAATCCCTCTGGCTAATTTTTTGATGCCTCAACAAAACAAGTTCTGTTCCTCCTTCACGCATGACCCATATACAGAGTTATCAGAGTCATGCAGCATTACTTTACCCTCATCCATGAATAGAATTTTCTAGAAAGCCAATATCATAGACTGTTTGGTTCAGTTGACACACTTAATTACATGATTCAACTTCAAAGGAGGATGAATGATTGGTTTGCTGTACATTCCACCAAAGTGATGACTTGGCTGGGATGTGTTACCCCACCTGCTGTATTCTCCAGATATTGCACCTTCGGATTTTCATTCATTCAGGTCCTTGGCAAAATAATCTCAATGGTAAAAATTTTAATTCTTTGGATTGCATAAAAAAAACAAAAAAAAAACACTTTAACGAGTTCTTTGCCAAGAAACCACCGAAATTCTGGGAAGATGGAATCTTTAAGTTTAAGGAAAAATGGAGAATGGTTGTATAACAAAATGGTCCATATTTAGTTGAATAAATATTTAATGGCATAATTTTGTTTTGTGTTTTAATTTCCCTTAAAAATCAGCATGAACCTTCTGGACAACTCAGTAGATTTTCTTTACATAAAGAGATGCTTGCATCTCTCTCTCTCTCTCTCTCTCTATACACATACACACACACACGTGTAATAAATATATATATATATATATATATATACACACACACATGCACACACACACCCGCATACAGATATATATTTAATATATTTTCTGTTTATATGTTATTTTAATAGATGCAATTTATCTAAGTAAATACTGTGTTTTTTAAATAAAACAGTATTAATTACATTTATCAGCCTGATTGTTGGAGAAATTTTGTAGAAAATTTGCATTCTCCAACAGGAATCGAACCTGTGTCCTATATGGAACCATCAGTTGATCTGACATGATATACCACTCAGCTACAGAGAAGCGTCTGTTTAGCAAAGTCCAAATTACATTTTATAAACAAAAAATTATAAAGCTAATACATATGTAATTTGGGAAAAAAGCTGATTACCATAAAAAATTACAAAACATCATCAATGACCAAACTAAATTAACTAAACTAAACAGAAACCCGATGGAGACCCTAAAAAGATTCATCAACAAACTCAAATAATACCAACGTCGATTACCTAAAAATCAAAAAAAATCATCAGAGACTACCAATCTGGATACTTATATGGAAATATAAAACTATCAAACCTGGATACCCACTATCATTTCCCAGATCCCAGTCCCTATCTATGAGCTAATCAAAATTCCTTAATGACATCATTAACCCATAATTACCCACCAACTACAGCAATGAATTCCTTCAAATTCTATAAAGTACAAAACCAACCCAATGTATCTTAGCATCACTCGACATTGAAAATTTATTCATAAATGGCTCTTTCGATCAGACCATTGACATTATCTTAAACTTTGTGTACACAAATAATTTTATCTCACCTCCATCCATCAAACCAAATATCATCAAAAAATGATTACATGCATGCACAACTAAAGTCCCCCCTTCTACAAATATAATGGCAACTTCTACACCCAAACTAATGATGTTAGTATGAGAGATCCTCATGGCCCATGCTTCTCCAATTATTACAATAAAACATGATACTTAAACATGTCTGTAAACCTAAAATATATGTCTGCTATGTAGACAATATTTTTAGTTTAGTGAATAAATAGAAAAGAAATACTCTCCAAAACATATTTGAAAGAAACTCTATCCTTAACTTTACCCACAAACTTAGTCAAAAAAATAAACTCCCATTCTTAGACATTCTTGTAGAATACAGTAGCAATACTTTTACCATGTCATTGTATTTAAAAAAAAAAAAACACTAGCAGAAACTTTTGCCACCTTAACTTTCTGTCTATCGCGCTTATATACAAAATAGCAATGATAAAAAAAACTTCCTAAAGAGAGCAGACCAAAATTCATCCTCTCGTCTACTTTTCCTCAAAAAACTCAACAATGCAAAACATACACACTATTTAACAGTGGTTCTCCTAACCACCTCATTGACCAACAGATTAGACTATTTCTTTTCTAAAGTAAATAATAACAATAGTGAACATATAAACAAAATTAATATAAATATTTTCTACAAAAGCCAAATGCATGTCAACTATAAACAATATGAATCTTCACTTAGAAATATCATAAAGAAAATACACTACTCCAGTTGACCCAAACGGAAAAATTGTCTATTACAAAAAATTTAAAACAGCTAACCGTATCCCCAAAAACAACAACACACCTGCAAAATGAAAAATAAAAAGAACGAACACTATTTATGAGTTCAAATGCCTCTTAACGAACTGTGTTCCTGATCAAACCGAACCTATAAATAATTACCTCAGTCACACTACTACATGCCTATCCAGACGACTTACATTACAACTATCCAACCACAGCTTCATCAAAACCTATTTAAACTATTTGTTTTAATGTAGATGACCTCCAATATTTGAAAGTTCTTTTTCCTATGTGTATGTTCTCCCTAAATTAAAGCAACTATACAAAGTTTAGGACGGCTCATGATCAAACATAATAGACATTGTCTGTTATAGTTAACAATATATGTTTTTTTTTCTCTGTGTGTGTGCATATATATATATATATATATATATATATATATATATATATATATATATATATGTGTGTGTGTGTGTGTCTGTGTGTGCCTCTGAGTCCCTTATGGGTGATGAATTATTTTCCACCCTGCCACAAGTCTCTGGCTGCTCTATCGCTATTTCCAGATGAAACGCACTCCTTAGTTCCACCAGTTGCAACCCTCATGGCTAAGACCTTCCATACTGCACATTTTAATGAACCACCCTTGTTCCCTTCGTATTCCTTTGGTGAGATGTAAGTGCCACTCGAGCAGCTTCTTCTCATGAATCACTGCCTTGTATAACGGGCTCCCAACATAATGCTTCCTCAAACACTACAAGCTTAACCTGTTCAAGTCTAGGATTAACCATTATCTTCCCAAGATATCCACATAAGTTGTCCCTCTTACTTTGTAACTTTCTACCTCGAGTGGCTCTTAGGCCTTGTACAGGTTAAACATCATTGTAAAATAAAGTAAATTGAAATTAATAGGTGTTGTCTGTATATGAAATTACCTGAAATCTACAAAGATACTGTTAAAGGAATTTCTTTTTATAAATTCTCATTGAGTAAATAGGGGTATAATTCTTCTTTCTTTTTTTTTTTTTTTTTTTTTTTGTACTTTCCATTGTTCAAGGTTTAGTTTTCATCCTCATCAGAATTTATTATAATTGTATATTTTATCAGAAAAATTAGAATTTAGTATAAGAATGGAATCTTTTCCATTAATAAAACTTGTGAATAATTTTTTTTTGCAGGGGGGGGTGTCTTAAACTGTGTTATCTTTTAGTTATGACAAACAAAAGTGTTCAGCCATGTTAGAAATTCAGATTGTTTTCGTATCCAAGCTATCATTATTTTTCAGGGTTGTCTAAATCACAGTCCACATTAAAGAAATATTTAACCATATAAAAAATAAATGAAAGTCAAGAAAATATCAATATTTTTTTTTTTTTTTTTTCATAAAACGTATCGTGTAAAGGAGACGTGGGAAAACAAACGTGCAGACATGCTATGATGTCTTGTGACATTTTACTCTTTGATTTTGTCAAGAGATCCTGCTTGCCTTGTCAGCTGAGGGACAGATGGAGACAATTCTTAGTGCATTTGGTGCAAACAAGACTGTTTAAAAAGAGGCCAAGGGAGACCTTTTATCCTTTCTTTATATTCAGCATATTTCCTGATGAGAAAATATGTAAAGGAAGAAAGAAAAAATTCTTGAGTCATCTGAAGTTGGCAGGGAAAAAAAAATCTAAACTTTGGCTTCGTAAAATAATTATAGAAAATTACATAATATTTTTATTTATTTATAGCCTGGTTGGGTATCTTTTATCCAAAATTCCAAAATCCAAAAGTTTTTCAGATGACTTGCCACAAATTAAAAATTTCAGAAAGCACTGGGAAGGTCCCTAGGTGATGTGAAGCTGTAGTAAGTGACCCTCATCTGCCCTGGATGGGGGTTCCTCAGCCCAACTTCATAGCCGTCAGTTTTTTTTTTGTTAACGTTCATCACAGCAACACATTTCTTAAGTAATACATGAACAAAGATATTATTCAAAAAGTCCCGCATTTATATATTTTTTATAAGTAGTGATCATGTTTATTGTAGACATACGGGAAGTAATAAACATTTTTACATTAAATCTTTTCACCACTTAAAAGTCTATGTGAACATTACTTGACGAGCATCATTATCGGTATCTGTATGTATACAAAATTTATTAAATTTTATATAAAACTACTTTCAGGGTATATGTATAAACTGTGTTATGAAATGTAAAGGCTTATCATGTTTATGCTTCGGTTCCATTCCTAAGCTGACCCATTTTATAGATGCTGTATACAAATTAAATAGCCTGGATTCCAGAATTTGAAAAAATCTGAAAACTTCCAAGAAATTTGAGTAAAGGATTCTTAACTCTCTACGTTGAGTGGCTGCCGGGCTTTGTATACTGTGATCCTTACTATAAAAAAAAATAATAAAAAAAACTTATACATATACCCTGAAGGTAGTTTTAAAACTATCTTCAGGTTGTATGTATGACCTCTTATAAGTTGTCCCTTTTTATAGATGCTATATACAAATTAAATAGCTTGTATTCCAGAATCAAAATAAAATCTGACAACCAAAGCACTTCTGGTCCCAAGAATTTCAGATAAAGGATTCTGAACCTGTAATAAAACATGTTAAATTTAATTTTCAATAAAAATTTTAAAATCAAATATGTTCATTTAATTTATAATGAGAAAAGGTCATTTTTAATTTCTGGTAATGTTAGGTTGAGTCATAAAAAAAATTCTGTTTCTGTTTATAAACTTTAACCTTCAAAAAATAAAGCATAATTACATTTTATTCAATTTACTATTATTTGTAATGACTTTGAGTGCTTGGTATCTAAACCAGCTCCCCTATTAACTTTTCTGAGAAGGGTGGCATGTCACCTCTCTTGTTTTTTGACCTGGCCTCTCCATTAAAGCAAAGGTAATTTTTACATGGAGAGCGCCATACACATACGTATGCATATGGTCAAGGACAAAAATTGCCATGTCCTCGATGACCACTGTTACATTGTCATTGATATTACATTGACCCCCACTTCTCTTAGTAAAATGGGGAAGGTTCTGCCACAGAATTGGAATAACCAGGACCAAGTACCTTCTTCTATCTAAAATGAGCAGCACAGCTTGTTCCACTCCTGTGTCAATGGACAGGACAAAAGACGAGGACAAGAAAATATGTGTTCTATGACAGGAATCAAACTTGTATTCCTATACGGAAACCCTCATTTGATCTGATGTGCTATACCATTTAGCTACAGAAGCATCTGGTTAGCAAAGTCCAGATTACTGTTTATAAACAATCTTCAATTTTCCTTGATATTTGCTCATGAAACATATCTTAATATAAACCATGAACACATATAATGTAATGGATTAAGTATGGCAATTATTTAACACATTTTCTAGCTTTTTTTTTAAGTAAATGCTCTGTTTTTAATTAAACAGTATTAATTACATTTATTGTCCTGAATGTTTGAGAAATTTTGTACACTGTTTATAAACACAATTTTCAACAAATGATCATATCTACTCATGAAATGTATCTTAACGTAAACAATGACAACATATATAAAGCTAGGAATAAAAACACTTGCTGTACTTGAACTACCTGTGTCTGAGTTGTAAGAATCTCCTGCCTTGTAAATTCTTACCTCAAATTATAATGGCAAGTCTCAGTATGTTGACAGGCATATATAGGGAGGTTAACTGAGAATCTCTGTCTGGCAGGATCCATCTTGCTTTGTGAGAAATTAATGTTGGTCCTAACTCAACAAAAGTAAAAAAAAAAAAACGGCTATGTTGATGATGGCTTGTTGCCACTTAACAGGCAGCTCTTCAATACATTTTGAGTAAAATTCCACAAGTTTTGATGTGAAAATGTTTTCGGCGATATTTTGAATCTGGTTTTCATTAGAGAAAGTTTTCGCTATTGAAGCGTATTGCAGCTATCAAAAAAGGGAATAATTGGTTAGTGTAAGGTCAAGTGAATATGGCAGTTTGAATAGAACAGACCAAGTTTAATAATCTTTTTTTCCTGTGTTAATCTTGCTGTACACAACCTTGCATTTTCTCAGAGTGGAACAATGTTTTTCCTTTAATCCACCATGATGCTGCTACTTCTTCTTCTTGGTACCCAGTCATTTCACAATGTCAGTTATCATGGCTCTCCACAATTTCCTCTCCTTACTGTACTCTAAATTTATTCTTAACTTCTACATATGGCTAGGAGTTAGGATGATACAATTGCCATTACAATTGGTTCCCCAACACAGCAATTACTTATAATGTAGTCTAATATTTTGATAAACTGAATAATGATAATGAAAACCATACTGTCTCTGTCCGTTAATATTTGTTACATTTATATATATATCTTACTAGACTACCCATGACCCGTTGGGACACTGATGGTTCAAGTTATAAAACATTAAAGTTGATTTCAACATTGCATTGAAATGAAGGTTAATTTTATTATGTTTCAGTTAAATATTTCATTTCCTTCATATCATCATTCGTCTGGTTTACAAGTTCATGTTTAATGGTTTACTGATTATTTACAGCATTTAATAGGAACAGAACTTTAAATCAGATTAACTTAAAAACATTTTTTTAATATGCCAAAAACTATTTTTAAATCATATTCACTTGCAAATATTTTTTAAATATTTAAAATATTGTTTGAAAGCGGCAAAAATAAATAATTACCCTATAAACAACTTGACAAAACAGAAACATGGGATCTCTTTGTGTCTGTCTTTAACTTCAAAAATATTTTAATTAAAAAAGTTGTCTGTTTGAAGAAAGTTAAAATTAAAATACTTGCTGTACAAACAACTTGTATTTTTAAATCTTATTTACTTAAATCATTATGTGCCAAACATCCTGCAAAAGCATGCACACAATTACAAAATTTTAGTATTATTAGGTTGGTGCAAAAATAATGACGTAATAATGTCGTTTTTTGACGTATTTTTAACGTCAAAAAACGACATTATTATGTCATTATTTTTGCACCAACCTAATATATAGATATACTAAATCTAACAACTATCATGCAACAGAAGTGGTATTTGATTTATATTAAAACATTATTTAAATAAACTTAAAGAAAAAAAATCCTGATTTTATTACTATAAATTAAATAAGGGAAAATAGTTTCTCAGCAAGAAGTTAAAAATATTTTCCTGGCCTAACTTAGTGTACTTCATGATGTTTTACCTCTTCCCCTGTTCACTATTTCCTGAAGGTCACATGGGATATATATATATATATATATATATATTTCAAATCTTTTCAGTAGCATTATTTTTTTTTTTTTTTTTTTTTTTTTCTCAATTTGAGGAGGGAATTCTTTTATGTAATTGTATAGACATTTTTTAGGTTTCTTTTGGGTTTTTTTTTACATTTGAAAAACATTTTAAAGTTTGTTTTTTTTTTTGTTTGTTTTTTGTTTTTTTAAATTTAAATATTTTTTTTACTAACAAAACTTATATTATTGGTTAAAGCAGTAAGGCACGGTGGACAGAAGTACTATGTTGAAACGCTGGTCCCTGCAAGACATTTGTCCCAGACTTTCAAGATCCAGTATATTAAGGTGCATTAGGTGGGTAGGTGAATGAAGCTGAGATGCCAGGTCAGGACCGGTAACATTGCAGCTTCTTTTTTAGATTTTATCAAGAATCTCTACATAACAGAAGCACAAGACCAAATACAACAGCAATATTCAAATACATTGTTGAATGGTAGACTTTTAAATGTGTAAAATAGATTCTAACAAGAAAAATTGTCTAGAACAAACTTTCATAGCTAGCTGACCTAAAAATTGCTTCAGTATAACTATTCAGATTCATACTAGTGAAATGCGTCAATCTCCTGGAGATTAGCACATTACTTTGGATATTATATTTAAAGTATGTTATTGGAAATGGTCTGAGGATTTGAAACAAGAACAAAATTCCTATGCTTTTTGCTCAACCCGGATGACTTGAAATGAGAAACTGCATCCTTTGTCCAAACTTCCATTTTCTGAACCTTTCTACATCTTAAAATAACTGAACCACAATGATAGAAGTCTGTGTTGTAAATTTTCTATACCTAATGATGAAGACAGATTCATCTTGGCCCTTACCTTACAATATAATGTTGGTGCTAAGATAAACTGATGATACTATTTTTCATGGCAATTGCTGAAGATTGGTTGATAGTAAATCTAAAAAAATATCCAGTGTTTTTCATAGTGTCATTGCAGACCCCCACCAATACTGTGATTTGAAACCTTTTTCAAATTTCTAACTCATCTAATCTTGATTCCTAGTACACCTGTTCTTATGGACAATATTTTAGTCATCATATTCTTTATTTTTCTTAGCTCCCAGGTAAGGTCCTGGTATTTTTGCACTCTCCTTCATGTTCACTCTGTAGTCTGCTGGCACCACTATAGTCATGATTTGTTAGGTTCTTTTCTTTCTTTTTTTTTTCCTACAAGCACAATCTTTCCCATTTTATTCTTTTTTCAAATTTACCTATTTACCTCTATACTCTCTCCTATTTCCTGAAAAGTCTGTTATCCTTTTCATTAACTATTCTCATGCCTCATTGTGTTTGTTTTGGCATGTCATATTCCATGCAGAAGTTATATGTGCCTGTTCATAGTAATTCGGATATAGCAAAATCTTTTATTTTTAGGAAACTTGTGCAATGCTTGAATCCTAAGTAGATTAAAAATGGCATTCATTTGAATTCAAACTTGCAACTGAAAGAATTATGCCTCTTCAACATCCCTTCCCCTCTGCTAAGAGCCAAGATTTCAAAGCAGGTAACAGCTATGCAAGAACATATATTCATTTGAAATCTGCTTTGCAACTGAAACAATTATGTATTTTCAGTAACTCCTCCACTCTGATCAATGTTGATTTTTAGTGCACCTGCTATTATGGTCACAGTTCTGACTATCATATTCCATATCTTTCTTAGCTCCCAGGTAAGATCCTGGTAATTTTTCTACTCTCCTTCATGTTCACTTAGTAGTCTTTTAGTGCCACTATGTTCATTATTTGTCAGGTTCTTTTTTCCTACAAGCACAGATAGGCAACCACATTTAAGCATTTCATACCACACACCAAACACAACTCACGTTGGAACCAAGATTTCAAGCCAGACACACTCTTCCCCACCTGAAAATATTTCTACCCTTAAGTGACCTAGTAAATATAAACCTTTGGGGCTTTTTCTCAACTCTGACCTCTCAGTTAAATTTCTCTTTTTTTAAAACTTGGTTTTTATTTAACATGCAGTTTATAACAAAAGTCAATATTGGTATTGAGTTGTGTTTATTTCTGCACTTAATGAGCATCAAATTTAGTTCTCTCTGTCATGTTAGTCTTCAGGTTCTTTCAGGCCACTGTGGTTACCATCTACCTGACTCCTTACTCAATGCATTGCTGGGTTGTGGCTGGTATTTTGATGATGAGCATGGTTCCACTCGATCTTGCTGGTGTTCATCTGTTTCATGACCATTTACTTCTCTACCATGTGTTTTTGATCTCAGATGATGAGAAGATCACTGTAGAATAATCTGAACTATATATCTATAAAACATGTTTACTATGAAAGTATAAAAAAAATATATAAAAACTATTTGTAGTTGAAGGCATCAAATTTAATTCAAAACATATGTAATTGAAATCATAAAAAATAAAAAAATCATACAAAATATTTAGAGTTTGACATTAAATAACCCAAAGAGGTGTTGATATGCAGCTAAACAAAAACAACCAAAATTTCTGTTTCTTAAAAAAGCTTTTTACTCATCCAGGCTTACTAATATATATAGATGTAATTTTACCTAGGGTTAGCTTTGCATATGTTCTACAAATTTTTTCTAGATTTTTTTAAAGCTAAACTACACCTGCTATAATCCATTGGAAAAGCAAGAGAATAAACTTGGGCTTCCACCAAAAGCTGATGTCCATAATTTTCAAGTATGGAAATTTAAAAAGATAAAAAACAGATGATGATTTAAGTTACATTTTCTTTTTCTTATGAAAAATAGACCCTAATTTTTTTTTTTTTTTTTCCAAATGATGTTCACCCTGTACAAAGCCCAAGAGCCACTCAAGGTAGATGATTACAGAATAAGAGGCACAGTTTATCAGGATATGTGGGGAAAATAATGATTCATAAGATTGTAGTGATCAGGGAAGAATCCTCATGGGAGTTGGTTCCATAAAGCAGCATTGTATCCTTGTGGAGATAAATTATTTCCCACCTTGCAATCTCTTTTTCACAGAGCAAATAGCATGTGCAAGTCTCTTCCTTGGCTCTATCGGCTAAGTTTCATGGAAAGTGTTTAAATGACAGTTCATTTAAACACTTTCCATGAAAATAGCGATAGAGCAGGGAGAGACTTGCAATGTTTTGTCTGTGAAAAAGAGATTGCAAGGTGGGAAATAATTTATCTCCCACAAGGATACCATGGTGCTTTTGAACTCTGTTGAAACTGGAAAGTGAAAACTCCTCCCTATATATGGTAACAGTACTCCATTTTTGGCCTGATCTGGCTCTTTTAAAATAGTCTTTTTGTTGAGTCTTTTTACTTTTAGTCTCTGTGAAAATGAAAGTCCACACCCTGGGGAGAAGGAGAATGAAATAAGGAAATAATTTTAATGGATCAACTGGTTATAAAAGAATTTGATCTGGTGGACAATGAACAAAATAACCCCAAAATGCTATTCCTTATATGGCTCATTTTTTCTTTATCTCTTTTTCCTTTTCCTTGTCTCTTCTTCATGCAAACCTAAAAAAAAAGAAAAATGACTGATCTGGAACCAAACTAAAATATAAACAAGACTGACCTTTCAGGAGAAAGGCTGAATGTTTTCAAATTGCCGTTGAACTTTGATCCCAAATTCAAAAAACAAATTGAGTTTCTAGTCAACAAAAAAAAGAAATTAAGTTTTTTTCTTTCGTTTTAGACTCCCATACTTTAAAATTAGAACAATCCCCTTGGTGGTGACAAACGAAAAATTTTCAAATTCAAAATTAATGACTTCCAGGATTCTTGAGAGAACACAAACATTCAAAAGGCTGATTGTTTAAAATTTGATATTTGCTGAAGTCGTCTGTGATTAATGTTTGAAAGTCAACAAGGTGCCTGATTTCCAACCACATTGTTAATTACACCTGCTTCGTCTTGCCACACGTCTCACTTAACTACTTCTGGCTGGTTTCTAACTTTGTGGGTTATGAGGGCAATATTCAATTCTGTAATGAAGCCCCTCAGCAGGAAACCCTTGTGAAATATTTTTATATTGTGTATGTTAATTTAATAATATTAATGGTAATTTCATGATCAATGTTAATTGATGAAATATAAAATTATCACAAGTATTGTTCCAAGAAGATGAAGACAAGAAGCACCAATGGTCACAGGAAAGACAATATCTGAACGCAAAACCTTGTTACAAGAGAACGAAGAAAAAGATGGAACGTAAAAGTTGATAACAAAAATGTAGTTCTGATTCCAATGACTTAAGAAAAAAAAAAATGGTAAAGTATTTATGGAGACAATATTTCCATGTGTTTCTTCAGAAAGTTGTTGATCATGGCTCTCGACAACTTCCTATCCTTTATAGCTCTGAATCTTTTCACTATCCCTCCCAGATCCTGTTCTGCTATCCATTTACACAAGCTTATTTGGCAAGTTACTTGCTGTTTTCCTGTCCATCTTGCCATCAGTCAGTCCTGTGAGTGTCAAATTCTCCAAGCTCTCTTCCCTTACCAAATTTCAACATTTTCAACTTCTTGAAACTTAAGTGTTTTTGTTTACATCATCCTTAAAACTTCCTCATTGCTCAAATGTTGTTTTGAATCAATCCACAACAAAAGTTTTTGAATATAAAAATATAAGATATTTTTATTTTTGTGTTTTTACAACTAAATTTTCCTTAGCATGTTAATGTTCTTGTGTTCAAATTCCTTGTTTGTAATTGTCTGTTAAGATGCAAAGAAATGTAATTTCTTTGCTTATTTGTGTGAGAAAAAAAAGTGAGGAGGAAAGTGTAACTGTCATGTAGCTTGGTGAGGAAGACAGTTGAATGAGGAAGGAAATCTCTTTGAAGTCTATGCATCATGAACTGCTATCATATGTTGCCATCTCTATCTCCTTACTGGTTTTGTCAGTCTAGAGACTTTACTTAAATACTCTTCAAAGGGATCATAAAGCATGTTTTTTTTTTATTGTCAGCAGGAACACAGAAAAATGTTAAATATTTATTTTCAACTGATTCATTTATTAACCAGAAGGATGCATGTATCCTCTGACTCAGAAACTATTATTTTGTCTTTTGATGATTGATTATCTTGGTGTTTATTTTCATCTTTGCTCCACCATCCTTCTGTTGGACAATATTTCTTTGCTTCAAGTCTCTGTGTGGAGATTGTCCAATATAGGATGATCAATATTACATAACATTTTATCTCTCCTTTATGAGATTTTAAATTCAATGATAACATTTATTAAACTTAACGGATATAGCAATGTCTAAAGCATGAATATTATACAAAGAAAAAAATCAGTAGAAAATACTCTATAGAGTATTTAGGTTGGGTTGTAGATTTAATGATATATCAACACTTAATGGGTTATCTAATGTTGAAGTTTTGATGGGTGATCTAATGTTGAAATCTTTGTGTTTTTTTTGTGTTTTTTTTTTATAGTTACTACTATTATTATTATTATTATTATAGTTAGGGCTTATGGCCATGGCATATTGAAACATCTATTTTCATCCAATCACCAAAGTTAAGCAACATTAAGCTCGGTCAGTACCTTGATAGAGGACTGCTTGTGAATACCAGGTGGTGTAAGTTTGGGTGTGCAGGTGGCATAATGGATAATAGCTCAAGATGAGAAATCAGAGCTGAGTTCGAATTCCAGTCAGGTTTGTTATATTCACTTCAAATAAGTACCCTTGGACGATCATGAATCGATAAGAGACATGGTTGCCCAAGCGTGTCACATCCACTCTTTGCAAAATGCACTTGATCAACCTAGTAGAGTAATGGCCCATACCTCCTCATGAATTTGGGTTAGACTTATGTCCAACAAAGGACCTTCATAGGCTGATAAAAAGAAGTTTATACTTGTATCCATTGATAAATATTAGTTGCCTAAAATTTAGTACAATTTCCACTTAAATGTAATTTATTTTTTTTCTATCTGCCGTGTTGCTTCAAGACATTGGTGATCATGGCTCTCCACAATTCTTGGTTTCTAACAAATTTTTCTGTTCCAAAAGAACAATAAAGAGAGAGAACAATAGAGGAACAAGGATTAAGAAGACAAGATAACAATTGACATTGCATTTAAATTTTTCAAGATCAAACTTGCGAAGCAAGAAGCAGAAAGAGAGTTCCACAAGTGAGAAGTGTAATAGAAGAAACTGCTAACATAAAACTTAAGCTTATATCTAAAATTGATGCGAGCTTCCCACCAATCTAGTAGTGCATTTAATATCATAAAGTTAGTGTACCATAACGAAGAATTCTTCAGAACAATTACAATGAAGGTATTTATAGAAAAGGCACAGTGAAGCTAGATTTTGGTAGTGAAAAAGTGAATGAAGCTGAGATGCCATGTCAGGACCAATGACATTGCAGATTCTTTTTTGGATGTTATCAGCAATCTCTAAATGTATAGCAGGAGAACCAGATTCCAGCAGCAATAAATATGTAAGATATTATTCTGGAGAGAAAAACTGTGTGACACAACTTTAATATATAGCATGTGTGTCTGCATAATATATATTGTATATAATATATGGGTAGATGTGTGTGTATAATATATGACTGTATAATGTGTGTATGTGTGCATATATATAATATGCATATGTGTGTATATAATATATATATGTGTGTGTGTGTATATGTAATACGTGTGTGTGTTTATTTTTTTATAAAATCACAAAGTGAAAAAACGTTTTTGTGAGACTCGTTTCTTCCTTAGGATTCATTGGTCTAAAGTACAAAATGCATCACACAAAAACTTATTTCACTTTGTCATACATTTTTTTTTACCTAATGTTGTTTTTTGATATATAAAAATTTATATATTGTTATCTCGTGTGTGTATGTATATATATATATATATATATATATATATATATATATATACATATACACACACACACACACACACACATCTGTCGTCCCATCTATTCACTCCGAATGGGATTTGTGAATTTACACTTTTTAGTTATAGTGGTTGCATGATTTTTCTACCTCTTTACAAAAGATTGATATGTGCATTGAATGTCATAAGTATTAAGTCAACGATTACTTTAATAATAACTTTGTGAAATACTAGTAACCTTTTCCCAGAAAGAAAAATGCCTTCTCACTCAGAATTGTTGTTTTATTATTTGTGCGGCTTGCAAACTGGTATCCTTTGTAACATTGCTATTGAAATATATTTTATTAGAGCAATAAAAGGAGACATATTAAAAGGCCATTCCTATTGTTTCTTTCTTCTTATGAATAACCTTTTGATGGGTTTGATTTTATTGCTCTAATAGCATTGGTATCCCAACTTATGAAATTTAAATGAATAGCCTGAGAATATCTTTTTTTTTTAATCATTTCTCCACAAGGAAGACAATAAAGCCACTAAGATGCAAGGGATTACTGAGTGTTAGAGAAGATGAGAAAAACTATGATTAATCAGAGAGGACAATAAAAGAACTGGAATTAAGAAGACAGAAGATAATGATTGACATTGCATTTAAATTTTTGAAGATCAAAGGCAATAAATCCACTAGGATGCAAGGGGTTACTGAGTGTTAGAGAATATAAGAAAAACTACTATTAATGAGAGAGGACAATAAAAAAAACAAGACTTAAGAAGATAATGATTGATATTGCATTTAAAATTCTGAAGATCAAAGGCAATGAAGCCTTTAGGATGCAAGGGATTACTGAGTGTTAGAGAATATGAGAAAAATTACTATTAATGAGAGAGGACAATAAAAGAACTGGAATTAAGAAGACAGAAGATAATGATTGACATTGCATTTAAATTTTTGAAGATCAAAGGCAATAAAGCCACTAGGATGCAAGGGGTTACTGAGTGTTAGAGAATATGAGAAAAATTACTATTAATGAGAGAGGACAATAAAAAAAACTGGAAGTAATAAGACAGAAGATAATGATTGACATTCCATTTAAATTTTTGAAAATCAAAATTGACTGGGAAGCAAAAAGTCAGAAGAGATTTCCATTCGTGTGAAGTGTGAGAGAAGAAACTATTAACATAGAATTTACACTTATGTCTAGCCATTTCAACAGTAAAAGGATGAGGCCAAGCTACCAATCTAGTACTTTGCTTAAATTCATAAAGTTAAAGTACCATAAGGAAAAGCTCATCAGTACAATTAATATGAAAATATTTTTTTTACCTTCCCTATTTATTTATTATAAACAGGGAATGTACATTACTGTACTGGGAAATAATTGG
>OZ010609.1:1915642-1935642 GCA_963932145.1 Acanthosepion lycidas | reverse complement strand
GCATGTCAGGGTTTCTTTTCTTGTTCTTTTTTATTAGATATGATTATGTATTCAAGATAGAATTTATATTAATAGGAAATTAATATCCATTTGCACTGGTCACATCGAATTCATTCATGTTAGTTTAAAAAAGGACATTTCTTGGGTTTCATCAAGCTGAACATCTTATAACTTAATAGTCAACATTGTTAACAGTATGTCCAAGAATGGGACGCCATCAGCAATGAACGGTGCGAGAGGATCTACCAAGAAATGTCTGAAACTGAATTAATGTATTGAGGCAGGTTAAATTTCCTGCCTAGGCCGTTTTTTTTTTTTTGTTATTTTTTTAGCTAATGTTCACTCAATATAAGGTCCAAGAGACACTCAAGGTAGAGGATTCCTCGATGAGGTCATATGAGTGATAAGAGTAGGCAGTAAGAAGTGGAGTTTATAAGATGTGGGAACGATAACGGTTAACTCTAGACTTGAAGAGGTTAAGATTGATATGATCATAACAAGCATCCTCTTGGGGGTATCTTGCACAAAGTAACCGTTCTTGGGAAGAAGCTTTCGGTCACACTTCCTCCTTATTTATGGAATACAAAACAAATGGGATGGCTCATTAAAACATTTGTCATGGAAATAGTAATAGAGTAGTAAAAGACTTGCAATGTTTTGTCTTTGGCTTTTGACTTTTTAGGGTGGACAAAAATGTCAAAAGAAAAAGGTTTCATTAACATTTACTTGTAGCCTTTGTGTCCTCATTTCTTGTAATGGTCCCTGTAGTCCTCCAAATATGAGCAAACATACTTAGGCATGATGTTTCTGGCTTGAAGAGAATTTCTGCTGCTTTGATTTCTGGGTAACAACCATATTTACTAACCCTCGGCCTTGTGTGGCTTTTGTGCTTGTATTGGTTGAATTAGTTAAAAAAAAAACATGTTTAATCAATTGGTACATAGTCAAATGGTTAGAATGTTCACTTTCTGATCATGATACTCTGTATCGAATCTCACCATGATCGATCAGGAGGGTGACTTCTTGATGTTATCAGCCTGAGAAGGCAATTCCAGTGAACAGCACTTTTGTAAGGTGTCTGAAAACTATATCACAGGTTGACCCAAGACTTGTGAGTGCAATTGGGTAGACAGAATTATCCCTCAGTGGTTGTGTTAGCAAAGTCACATATCATTGTGACTGAGGATTTGAGTGTACTGGTCTTGTTCAAACAAGGTACTTAACTGTTATGTAATATCAATTATATGGCAATTTACTCACCGATGAAGAAGAGACTTGATGCAACAGAAATGTGGATGCCATGGACTAAACTTGTGAGCAATGATAACATTTTTGAGAAAATTTAAACAAAAAGGACACAAATAACCAATTGATTGAGAGGGTTGATAACAGAATTTTTTTTTTTTTCAATCAATTCACCCCAATCAAGGTGCTAATGCCATTAAGATGCAAGGAGTTATTGGTAGTGAAAGAGAATGAGAAAGTTTTAGAAAGAACTGGAAACTCAATCTTAAACAGGAAACAAGGGATAAAATTTTTACTTAGCTTCAGAAAGTGCAAGTTGAAATTTCTAGTGCACATAATGAGGAAAGTGGGATTAGAAAATTTGACACTCATAGGAAATTAAAAGTAAGATGGACAGGAGAAAGTAGCGCATAACATAACTAATGAACTTGTGCCAATGGCTGGCAGAACAAGAGTTAACTGAAATAGGAAAAAAAGAAAATTTTCTATGATCTACAAAGAACAGGAAATTGTGGAGAGCCATGATTGTCCACATCCTGAACGGACCTAGCACATAAAAGAACAACAACAATAACAACATGTTTATGTAAATGGTTGGCAGATCAAGGATTAGGAGAGATAGCTAAAAGACAAATTTACTAAGAGCTACAAAAGATAGCAGTGTGGAGAGCCATGATCAACCACATGCTGGAGGGACACAGTATGTAGAAGAATTACTATGAAACAGAATTTGCTGCAAAAATTTTAATCTTGCAATAAAACATTGAATAACACAGAAGAAATCACCTTTTTAGTCTCACATTTCATTGTTAGTAATTAGTAGAGACAATGATCGATGCAAAGATTTCACCTATTCTAAGTATTTTAATCTTTGCCTTTTGTGTGACATTAAATAACGCACATGCACAAGTCTTTTGCAATAGGTATTCACTTCTTAGCAATTAGTAGAAAACAATTACAGCAGAGGTTTTGCAATATCTATTTTAATCTTTGCTATTTTTTAAATTTATTCTAATGACATTTCTAATCTTAGTCATTGGTATTTATTCGATTTATTGTGGCACAAGAAGAGTATAGGTAATTTCTGTCTGAATTTTCGGGATAAGGAGTTATCAATATTGACATTATTTACATGTAGATTATTGTCCTCATCTTTGTTGTTATTATCACAATGTTTGGGATTTCTGGGATGTGGAGTCATTATTATTTACATGCAGATACTTGTCCTCATCTTTGGTGCTATTATCACAATGTTTTGGATTTCTGGGATGAGGAGATATCATTATTAACATGCAGACTCTTGTCCTCATCTTTGTTGTTATTATCACAATGTTTTGGATTTCTGGGATGAGGACTCATCATTATTTACATGCAGACTCTTGTCCTCATCTTTGTTGTTATTATCACAATGTTTTGGAATTCTGGGATGAGGAGTTATCATTATCTACAAGCAGACTCTTGTCCTCATCTTTGTTGTTATTATCACAATGTTTTGGATTTCTGGGATGAGGAGATATCATTATTTACAAGCAGACTCTTGTTCTCATCTTTGTTGTTATTATCACAATGTTTTGGATTTCTGGGATGTGGAGTCATCATTATTTACATGCAGATACTTGTTCTCATCTTTGGTGCTATTATCACAATGTTTTGGATTTCTGAGATGAGAAGTTATCATTATTTACATGCAGACTATTGTCCTCATCTATGTTGCTGTCATCACAATGTTTCAGCTATTGTGCTCTCTGGACTTCATCAGTTGTATATTGGTCCAGAAAATTTTGAACTGCACCCTTTATTTAGTCTACAGGGTTAGATTGTTCTTGTTCCACTGCCCATGTTTAGGTATGTCTTGTTCTTATTTAGTACTGGTAAGTTATTGCTAGCCCCATTTCTACTGAATCCATATAAACAATGCCTGATCCTGGGATTGAACTTACTATGTAACTAAATTAACAAGTCAGTGTTTTAATCCACTAGGCCATTGTCCCACAAGATATATAAGTTTCCGGAGGTATTGGTAAGAAGACTATGTAGAACCAATATTCCAAGTAGAGACGGCTTGCCTGTTGTGAAATTCTGGCTTGGACTCAGTGAATTCTAGCACCAGTAGGAAATTAGTAATTATTTTAGGCATGAGATATGTCTTTCCCTTCTCAGTTACTGAAGTTTGCAACTAACATCCCACCAATGACAAAGGAAATGAGAGTGGTTCACTACGATGTGTGTGGCTTGGTAGTTTTTAGCTGTGAATGTTGGAACTAAAGAAAGAACACTTTCCATGGAAATAGCAACAGAGAGGTTTGCAATGATTCATTTGTGGGAAAGGTGTTGTAGGGATGAAAATAATTCATCACCCACAAGGATGCAAAGATGCTTTTGGACTCTATTGAAACAGGAAAGTGAAGACTGGATAGCTCCTGCTCATATATGACAACATTATTCCATTTTTGGTTGAAGGAACCAACCATTTTTTCAACATTTTTAACAATGGATTGTATATATCAGTTCAACTTGAGATCTAGTCTGAGCGTGTCCCAGTAGATGCATGGGACCTCCCTGAATGAATACCTTTCAGGGTTCACCCAGTGATGGTGGGACATCACTAGTTTGATTTTCAAGGCATTGAGTGTGACCAGTCAATCTCCCCCCTCCTCACACATACACAGAGCTGTTAGAGTTCATTCAGAGGAGAGACCAGCATCCAGGCTCTGGTGATCCAGAATTTTTTTTAGGTGTATCCATATAAACTTTTTAGAAGATGAAAAGGATAATTACAGCAGAAGTTTTACAAGATTTACTAAGTTAATGTTCTCATTCTCAAAGACATTCAACTGAATATCTTGTCTTTGGTAACGGCTAACAAGCTTGTAATAGCTGTTCACTGTTTAACAATAAAGATGACAATTACAGCAGAAATTTTACAAGATCTACTGTTTTAATCTTTTCATTCTCAAAGACATTCAATTGGATACCTTGTCTTGGGTAATGGTTAACAAGCTCAACCTTTATTATCGTATATTGAGTTTAACACTCTCTTTGTACCTCATACTTGTGGCCTTATGCCAGGTCAAACTTAGTAAATACCTAAATCACATTGCATAACACTTATGTAAAGGTGGGTTATGTTTAATTTTTTTTTTTTTTTTTTTTTTTTTTTGCTTAAGTGCTTGATGGAATACTCCAGCCTTAACCTCATTATTGAACAGACAGATGATGTCATCAATATTAAGAGCATAATAATTGGGTTCTTTAATGTGTACAAGTAAATCTTGGTTGTAAAAACCAACAAATATATTTGCCATCATTGGCCCCAAATGGTTACCCATAGCTATCCCATCTATTTGCCTATACATGATCTTATTGAAGATAAATTCAATAGACATGATGGTGAACTTTATCAACTGCACAAAGATGGCTTCCAGAATATGGCGAGAGGACAGATGACTACGGTACAAAGAATCAGTGCAAACAACAACGGTCTATTGTAATGACACATAGCATATTGCATATTGCTCGATTCACTCTCCTTCTTGATTTTTTTTTTTAACAGGATTAGCAGTTTATCCTTTGTTTCCTGTTTAGGATTGGGTTTCAGGTCTACTTCAGCTCTATACTTCTAATGTCTCTGAAATCTAAAATCTGAAATTTTATTTACTAATTATTTATTTTCACTTTTTCTTCTTCTCAATAGAAGTAGGTAGGTTTTCCTATCGTTCAATTCATATTCCTCCCTTGTCTTTTGAACAGGTATAGGATTGGTTTCTGGTTCACTCTAAACTCTTTTCATTCTCTTTCACCTCCCAGTACCCCCTTGCATGTTAATAACATTATCACCTTGCTTGGGGTCAATTTATTTAAAAAAACAAAAAAAAAACTGCTAATGTTGAATAACACATAAACTTATTGTAGAACTAAAAGCAAAGTTCTGCATATACTTGGCAAAAGTGAAAAGAATCCTTGATACAACCATATAGCTTAACAACACAGGCAGCAACCAAACAGCTAACTGCTTTTCTAATTTGTGCTTCTTACTAATTAATAAAGATACTGATCACAGTAGAGATTTCATCTATTTAAAGTATTTTAATCTTTTCCTTCTACAAGGCATTAAATAAAACATAGTCCCTTCTTACTAATTAATAAAGATTGTGATCTACGCAGTAATTTTGTCATTATTCTTTTTCTTCTGTCTATATCTATAATTCTCAAAATGTGTCTGTGTGTGATCGGATGTTGTTTATGTGTTTCCACAGTTTTCATCCGATTTTGATGAAATTTCTTTTTGTTTGATAGATAATTCTTCAGTGCTGGTTTTGAGGCCAAATTGGCTGGAAAATCTTACAACCTTGAAGGTGAAAAATTGAAAAAAAAAAAAAAAAAAAAAAACTGATTTTTTATACTTTGCACAAAAATCAAAGGCAAAATTTAATATCTAAAAATCAGCATACAATCAATTTAGAGAGTTGAAATCTAACACAAAAGATTATTAGAATTATAAAAAAAAATTATATTATAAATAAAAATTATCATATATTTCTTATTATGATGGTTTATGGAAGTGGTTCCTTCCTTGCAAGATTGAGAATGCAAAAATGGCCCTTTTAAGGGCCACCATCCCATTCAAATTGTTAACGCCCCATTTGGGGATGTGACTTAGTTGCACCCAGTTGTTGTTACTGAGATTGATTATCAGGTGGGCTTATTTTATACATAGTCTGCTCCAACTGAATGGCAAAAATTCCCAGCAATGAAACACCTGGTCAAAGACAGGATCTACTGCTAGTATAAAATAGAACACACACACACTTTTGGAAGTGTCATTTCTTTCTGAGTAATTGATAAGGATGACAACCACGGCATAGATTTTACAAGATTTTAGTTTATTACTTGATATATTAAGTAACGCATGTGTTTTATAATATAAGTTCTTTTTTTTGTAGTATACAGGGTGTGGCAAAAGTAATTCCCTTTTTTATTTAACTTATTAAATAAAAATAAATCACAGTAGTTAAAGAAAATTTATGAGTATTATCACATCAAAACATGATTTGTTATGATTAACAAACTATTTAACATTTTCAAAATGCTCCTCTTTAATACAACTCTGAAACCGATCAGCAACACTTCTACAAAACATTTCATATATTTCTACATTAAGTTCAGAAAATTTGCTTTTTTTTAATTCAGGAATTGTCTTCAGTTTGAGTCTGTAAACAAGATCTTTCAGTAACCTTACAAGGAAAAGGCTTGGGGGTCCTCCTATCCATCTCGGCTCAACGAAAAAAAAAAGAAAAAATGGGGCATTACTTTTGCCACAGACTGTAGATTTTATGAAGCTTTTTCATTCAGATATTATTAGGTTGGTGCAAAAATAATGTCGTTTTTTGACGTTCAACTTCAAAAGAAAAACGACATTATTTTTGCACCAACCTAATATCGCAGGCATGGGCAACCTTTTCAAATCAGTGGGTCACAAGAGATGTGGCACATCATAAGGCAGGGCACACAAAAAAAAAAAAAAAAAATGAAATCTTTCATTGAAAATAAAGCAGCCATTTTCACTACAGAAGATTACCTGCATAAACATCTACCATAGGAATAGGGAAAAAGTTATCTTTTATTTGGAGAAAATATTCTTTCTACAATTTAAAAATTGAAGATTTGGTATAATATTATCAATGATGACATTGTGATTAACATATGCTGTTGTGTGTGATTTGCTTCTAATTTATTCATTGGAAAATAAAAAAAAATATCTCTTTAAAAGAAAAAATTTTTACATGTGTGATTTTCCTTTTAATGAAAATCGACAATGTTTTAAAATACTGAGAACATCACCGTCAACAAAAGATTACAAATTTCAAGAAAGGTCATACTTAATCATTGTTATTTATGTGTTTTATCTGTCTATATTTCTGAGATGAGGTATTTTAATTATTTACATTGTTGTCCTCATCTTTATTGTCATATCTCGTTTTATGTTTCGGCTTTCTTCTAGTTTTTGGAATTTTGAATTGAACCAGATGTCTCAGTGGTGAACAAAAACTTAAAGAGTTGAGTTAAAGGGAGATAACTGAGACATCCATAAGAAACATGGCAAATGGAACCAGAACAATCTACCCCGGTGGATGAAATAAAGGGTTCAGTTTGAAATTTCAATCACCTGAAGAAGGCCGGAGTGTACAATGGCCGAAACATTGTAAATATGACAATAAAGATGAGGAAAACAGTTCGAACAGTGTAAATAATGTAAACAGTATGTTTTAGTTGAACTGTACCCTCAACACAATAAGCATTATTAAGTGAGGGAGGTTACTCAGGCGTCTACTAGCTATTTCCCTTTTACACCAGCTCCTCTCAAATTTTTGTGTGAGAGAAAATCTGAGTGAACAAGTGAGAATTAAACAAAGCACAAAATTTTAATAAACCTTATTTTCCTCATTAAATTAAGTCTGTCAATCAAAAGGCTAAATTGGCCACATGTGGCTCGAGGGTGCAGTTTTCTCAAGACTGTATTAGGACATAGATTTGGGGGGGTGGAATCAGATGCTGATATGATTTTGGAAAGAGGATCAAGCTGAAACTTTGACACTCCCTCATAAAAAGGTCTTTTCCAGAAGTTCTTCTCTTTGTTTTAATTATTAATTACAAGATAACAACCACAGCAGATGTTTTATTGCTGAGGCTTTTTATTTATATTCAAACTGATGCCCTCTGCTTTGTTACTATGGCAACATTTTAGCCATTGTACTCTCCCACCTGATCTGGTTAGTCTTCAGGGAATTTTAAGCTCAACCATTTATTTAATATATTAGGTTGGTGCAAAAATAATGACGTAATAATGTCGTTTTTTTTTTTACTTTAAAAAATACGTCAAAAAACGACATTATTACATCATTATTTTTGCACCAACCTAATACAATGGTAGAGTGTGCTCATTCTGCTGTCCATGTCTTTCTGAACTGTGGCACTCTCCGTAGTCAGTCGAGATAATGGTGGTTTCCCCTACAAAGGAGGATGTATTTTAATCACTGCTGGAAAACATTTTTTCTTTAAGATTTCTCAAATGTATGGCCCATAGATGTAATACACACTGTTTAAAATAAAAATGTTGTGTCTATTTCCAATGCAAGTATCCACTATAATAATGTCTCATTTTACAGTCGATATTGCTAGATGTAACCGTAAGTTCTATGTTAACAGTTTCTTCTATCGCATTTCTTGCTTCCCAGTCAACTTTGAACTTCAAGACTTCTTTTACAATTAATGACTGTTTCTTGGATTGATTGATCTGTTTTCTACAGCTTATCAACCCTCTGCAGGTTATTTAAAGCCAGAAAATATTTTTAGATTGTAAGAATTTTAAAAAAAATAATAATGGTTTAGTAATAGAGGTCTTATTATTTAACCCATAGGTGAGAGAAGAAGAGGATTTATACCTTATCTTTGCGCATAAGTAAATATAATGAACCCAACCAGAATTGGAACCCAGGTCTCCAATTAAGAATTCCAAGCCATTATCTATTGACTCACCTGCACATCCAATCTTACAGCACCTGGTATCCCCAAATGGTCACCCATCAAGGTACTGACCAGGCTCAGTATTGCTTAACTTTGATGATTGTATGGAAACCAGTTTTTCAATGTGGTGTGACCATAAGCTTCCTGCTCCTTGTATTTTGTTCATATCTTATAACTTCAGTTATTGAGTTCAGTAAAGTTGTTAATATTCCAAGCTTTTTTTTTTTTTTTAGACCTGTTAATGGGGCATCAAATATACATCTGAATCCCATGCAAAGAAGTAATACCCATTCAAAAGGGGCCCACTTAAATATAAACAACCACTATTTACTTCTCCCCAACCCAAGTAAATATATATAGTCTCAAATATAAGCAACAAATATTTTCCTATCTCAAAAACCAAAGCAAATGCTTACAGTATCAAATATAAATGATCAGTATCTACCAAGCCTCAAACTAAGTAAATGCTTATAGACTCAAATATTGGGGAATTTAATGACAGTAATTAATTGTAGGGTAATTGGCAAAAATGATCAACAAACGAAAATTGACAAAGTTTCCAATAAACCATAACAAAAGAATGAAAAAGAACTGGGCAAAATAATACTACTAAGCAAACACACAGAGAGAGAGAGAGAGAGAGAGAGAGAGAGAGTGTGTGTGTGTGTGTGTGTGTGTGTGTGTATATATATATATATATATATATATATATATATAAATAATGTCATTCACATACACAGCTCATCAATGCGGCTAGACATCCAATTGCTTCAAGCCAGGATCGAAACCTGACCAAATTGGCATCAGTCGGAGTTTCTACCCCTCAGCTATCAGTGCACAGCAGAGAGAGAGGGAAATTCTAGCATATTATTTATCATGAATGTAAACAAATGCCAGACAGCCATAGTGCTCATTTCATTTTCAATGAAGAGCGTTATGCTAGCAGAAATGGCTACTTTTTAAAATTACCCTATCTTTTAACAGTACTCAAACCTAAATTTTTTGAGAGCATTATATATATATATATATATATATATATATATATATATGCAAGACAGAACTAGGTAAAGCAACAGTAATGAAGCAAAAAGATTTCACAAAATAAAAATGGTGTTAACACACAAAAGGCAATTGTAGTATTTTGACTTGAAGATATGAACTGTTAATATATGTCAGATGTGACCAAGAAGATATGAACTGTTAATATATGTCAGATGTGACCAAGAAGTTGTTAATTTTTATTGGTTAGGAAGCAATCCCAGCAAGTATCTGTATGATTTATTCATAAATTTGCAAATTGAAAAAGATTTTTCAACTTTGTCATTAACTTTCCTAATATTGTTCTGATATTTAAAAATGTATGTATCATCTTCTTCCAGACTCAAATATAAACAATCAATATTTGCCAATTTTCGAACAAACTAATCACTTATAGAGTTAAATGTAAACAATCAATATCCAGCTATTTATGAACTAAGTAAATGCTTATAGACTTAAATTTAAATGTCCAATATTTACCTATTACCAAACTACCTGACTTGTTGGCAGAGTATACCTACTACATCCCTGCAGTGAGATAAAACCCTTTAAAATTGGCAATCTACTGAGCAAATACTTATAAACTTGAATATAAATTAACAATATTTACCTATCTCTGAACTAAGTACATGCTTATAGACTGAAATGTTAAAACAAAAGAGAAAGTCCAATTTCAACATTAAAGGACCCAACATTTTAAAACCAACCAACCAACCGAGACAAGTCTTTTTTCAAAGGTTTCTACTTTGTATCTTTTGTTATTGTTTTCATAGTGTTTCAGCGAATCCATTCTACAACCTTCAAGTGTATAAATTATCAAAACAACAATGGTATCTTTCTTTTTTCTTTTTTGATGAGTATATACTACAGAAGACTGATACAGACCAATCGAAATGTCATCAGGATTCATTTCTTTTTTATTCTCCTTATCCTCATTTCCTTCCACCTCCTCTTATTCATAACACATACTTCATCATTATCATTTTAACAGTAACTATCTACCTTGAGTCCTTCTTGAGCCTTGTATTGGTTGATTTCTAGTATTAAAATAATAATAATAATGCAAAGAAGTTGTTCAGAGAAAGCTTGAATTGATGCTCTCCCAAGATACTATGGTTGTTTACAACTACCTGCTGCTATCCTTAATTTAATGGTTCAACTGTTGAAGATTAAAACTTTGTTCTTAGGGAGGTTGCTAATGACTTCCCATTGAAGATTAAAGCATTCATATATGTAGACCTCTATTATAACCACTGAGCTGACCTATATTCCTGGGTATTACAATAAACTACATCTGGCAGAAAACCCTATGATCAGGAGATTGGAGGTTTTGGGGAGCATGGAACCACCTCTTAGTTACTGTTGTTCCCAGGTCTCTCCTGACCTAGGGTGGTAGCACTTGTTAGGGTCACAGTTATGGGCAAATAATAAACCCCCAAACAAAAACAAAACACTATGAAAGTATAAAAATACATTGTTATATATAAAAAAAATTACCAACAATGTATATTTATTGTAAAATTATCAGTAATACCTATTTATAGTAACATTACCAACAATACATTTTACCTGTAGTTGAAAGCATACAAATTCATTCAAAATATATTTAGTTTGAAGTCATAAAATTCTGTACAAAATATTTAGATTTCAGCATTAAATAACCCATAGAGGTTGATATGCTGCTAAATAAAATCAACCAGACCAAACCAAACCAATCAAAATATTTAGATTTCGGCATTAAATAACCTATAGAGGTTGATATGCAGCTAAACAAAATCAATCAACCTATATTGGCCTGTATCGATTCTAATGCTTTTCGTAAATTACTTTGAATCATTTTATCTTTTCTTTTTATTTTATCTGATTTACTTTGAACATTAAAAATTTTATTTTATTTACAAAATCTGTTTTGTATCCACTTGAAATATTGACTGCTAGTAATTATCTGACAGAAAATTCAAGTGATTATTAGCTTCATCTTGGCACTTGACAAAAGTTTTACAGAACCTTTCTTTTCACATCTTTATTATATGTATTTGTTTATCATATACAAATTTGTTTAAACATATATAAATCTGAGGCTCAGTAGAATAATGGATAGTGGCTCGGATTGAGAAATCGGAGAGCCAAGTTCAAATTCCAGTCAGATCTATTACATTCACTTACATGCTAATACCCATGGGAAAAGTAAGAATCCTCTTCTCCCCTCCAGCTATGGTAAATAGCAGGACAGACTGGGTTCTATAGCCTTGGATGGTAACCATTCTAGGAGAAGGAAAAACTCTGAAATCAAAACTGGCCTGGAAACTGGCTCCATCAGGCTCAAGAAATACTACTTCTACTGTGCCCCCACGACACTATGAGTCACAGGATAAAAAAAAAAAAATCTGAAGGCATTTTTACAATTTTTTATGTACTTGTTTATCAATAAGTTGCATGTATGTGTGTATGTATATAAGCTTGTTGCAAGCATGTTTTGCAAGATCAATTTTGACTGAATAGTTTGATCCACACTAGGTGATCATAGTGTACATAGAACACCTTGTAGCCTGGTGCCACATCTAAACTATACTTAATAAATCACTTGGCATTCACACTCCTCCCGAGTCTTTTGAACAGGAGTAAAGGTTTATCCCTTATTTGCTGTTTAGGATTGAGTTTCCAGTTCCTTCTAAATTCTTTACCTTCTCTTTCACATCTAGTAGCTATTTGTATCTTAGTGGCATTATCGCCTTGCTTGGAGTGAATTGATTAAAAAAAAAAAAAAAAAAAAAAAAACACAATAAAATAAACTTTGATATGGTGTAATCATTAGCATGCTTGTCTTGCTAGATCAGTTACAACTGAGTAGTGAGTTTGATCCTCACTGTGTGGTCCATATTTGTGACATCAAATTAATTACAACCACATCCAAAACCATCATGAATATGATCAGAGATAAAAACACCCATAACAATATTAATTCAGAAACAGGTATATATAAAATAAATGACCAGAACTGGACTTACACAATATATTGGGGAATTTTGCAGAAAAGTAGAAAAAGAAAAAAAAACCTATCTATGAACACAAAATGGATCTATTGAATCTTATCAAAGTATAAATTTGTGCCCTGTATTTTTTCCAATGTCTCCATTCCTGGAAGAATTACTTCTTTCCCAAACAAAGATACATGACAATGAAAATGTTAAGAAATTAAAGGAAAATGATTGAACATGATGTTATTCAAAATATATATAAAAGATAAATTAACCCCAGACTAAGTTAATTTAAACAGTAATTTGCACACCTAAAAACAACATTTCTAAAACCTCACTTACTCACTTTCGTTTATTGAATTATATCACTTTGTGTACCGCATTGCTTGCCTGATGTCTCAGCTGACCAGATGAATATTTATGAGTGTTCTTAAACTCAAAAATTTTGAAAAACCAATAACATTTTTGCTCTTTTATATAAATATTTGTTACAAAATAAAATCCTCGCATTTGCTTTGATAAATTCCCACAGAGGACAGAACGTGTCGGCTAAGATAAGTTTTCCTCTTATCTTTATTCATATTGTCCCTTTACGGATATACTTTATATTAAATTTGTACATTATTATTATTATTATTATTATTAAATACAACAGACATTTTGTATCAGATGAGGAAGAAATTCTGTCAGAAATTACCATCATCAGAGTAGGCTGAGACAAATTTGTCTCTACCTACCCTGATGATGGCTTAAAGTTGAAAGCTTGGAGCATATTTCTTCCAAAATAAACTTTGTACAATTTCTGATGGAATTTCCTCTTTATCTGAGAAGGATTATTTGTAATTTGGAAAAGTTGATCAATAAAATTAATTGACACAAAATGTCTGTCTTGAATAACATTTGCCTTAAAGAAGATTTTATGTTATCACACATTAGTTACTGGTGGTAATAAAACAGTGTTGTTTTGTTTTGTTTTTTGTTTTTTTATACGTGCCATGCATGATACACACTTAGGCAATCATGTATTTTTTGATACATGACTGACAAAGCAGATTTTTATCCTGCAGTGGGTTGCCATTTCTTTCTGCGGTAGACCATCCAAGGCTATAGAATCTGGTCTGTCCTGCTATTTACTCATAGCGGGGTAGGGGAGAAGAGGATTCATACCTTTACCAAGGGTATTAACATGTAAGTGAATGTAATGGATTCGACTGGAATTTGAACTCGCTTCTCCGATTCCTCAATCCAAGCTCCATTACTCTTGTCCCTCAACTGTAGCAGAACTCTGAGTTTCATGCATGATGTAATCGTCAGTTACTGATTGAAAACTGTTGCAAAATTTAGATATTAATATTTATACTGTACTGTGATGATAGTAGAAGTGTCCATTTCTTTATGGGTTGTCCAATCGATATGCTCTGAAAGTAATGCCTTGTATTTATTTCCATGAAAACAACAGCAGATGCAGAGATCACAAAATTTTCAGCGACAAAACCTTACTTTACCACTATTGGCTTTGTATTTTCACCAGCAATAATTTTGATTAGTTTATTTAATGGCATATCAACTCCTTATGACTTATTGAAAGCCAAAATTTAATTTTCTTGGAAGTAATAAAAATATGATATATGTTATTATGCTTTCACAATTGGATACATGGTAGATGATACTCAGCTTTTGTTTGTGTGGGAATAATTACTAGAGGTTGTTATATTTGTGTTTTATGTTGTAGTTTTGTTGAAGTTATATTTTGGAATACAGTTTGATTTCTTTAAGAAATTTTAAGATATATGGACTAACGTCATGAAAGAGTTCTTTCTTGTTGGTTGTCTGGCTGAATTCTATGCCTTCAAATACAGATAAAATGTATTGTTGGTCATTTTGTTATATAAAAATGTATTGCTTGTATTTTTACTATAAAAATGTATTTTTTTACTTCCATAGTCTTTTATTTTTGTTTAGAGTTCACTATTTGCCCATAGCTGGGGCCCTAACAAGTGCTACCACCCCAGGTCAGGATGAGTAACAAGTGCTGGGTTAACAGGTGGGGGTGGGGCTAGCCCAAATATAGTTTGTCACACACCTTGCTATTGCATATAAACAGATATTGTTTGCAAAAGAGTTATGTTAATATCCTCTGATTTAAAAAAAAAAAAATGAATTTATTCTAGAATTTCTGATTAAATTTCAGGAATGAGATGTTATTTACATTTTGCCTATGGCCTTCATCTTTGTTCTAGTGTTTTGGCCATTGTATCCTCTGGCCTTAATCAGGTGTTTGTCAATCCAGGTAACCTCTAGGCAATTTCAAACCACAATTACCCTGAGTTTAAACATTTTTTAACACTTTATTTAATATACAGGGGTAGATTATTCTTTCTCTTCTGTCCATGTCTAGGGATATCTCATCTTGTTCTTATTTAGAACCACTCAGTTACTGCTTGCCCTGTTTCCACTGAGTCTAAATTTGCATTGTCTGCCCCAGGGGCTGAATTCACAATTACTTCCACTGTGTGCCATGCCCTTTCAGAATGTTGGCAATCATGGCTCTCCAAAATTGCCTGTTCTTTGTAGCTCTTCAAATCCAAAGTAATGCTTTAATCTACTAGGTTTGGTTGTAAATTCCTTCTAAGACTGACATATACCTGAAGAAAGCTGAACAGCATGATGGCTAAAATGTTTATTTTGTAAGTTTTTAAAAAGGGATTTTAAACATTGATTTGCATTCTACTTTGTGCACAATCACATTTCAGTGGGTGCTGAAAATCTGATCAAATAGTATTTGTAGGCCTATTTTATTTATTTTTTTTTTATGGCCCTTAAATGAAAAATGCAAAGACAACTTAGAAGATCAAATTGAAGTTGTGAATGAAAGGCACCAGTTTCTCTCATTTAAAACATTATTGAAGCAATTGATCCAAAACACTTCTCACATTAAAATGAAGCACTTAGCACAGTTCCCAGCACCCCCACAAACAACCATTTTGAATAGAAAGCAATACTGTTCATGTTGTATGCATGCTTACTTATTTCTTAATCAATTACCTGGTTGTTGCCATCTCCAAATTACCTGCCTGTGTATCACTTGTAATTAACATAGCAGTTTTGTTAGTAATGTGTTAAATGGACTATAATGACTCCTCAAGAAAACATTAAAGTCTCTTTTAACAAAAGATTCAAATCATCCTTAGAAATAAAAAGAAACCCCCTCCCTCTCCTGCTCTCTCTATCTCTCTTTCTTTCTGTCTGTTTGTCTCTCTCTCTCTCTTTCAAATATTGTACCCAGGCAAATTAAAACATCTTGAATATAAAGCTTCCTCAAATGTGCCATTTTTATTATATGAATTACTTGGAAAATTATTAAACACTTTGAAGAATAGACAAGTGGATCAATAAGTCCATAACCTGATACAGCTGAAATTTTCACTGTATAATATTCAATCTCTGATTAATTTTCACTGCTAATTGCTCCAAGGAGGTTATATTGAAAACTAAATAATTGCTATATAATTTTTTTTTTTTCAGCATTAAGCTGCAGACTTAGTGATGTACATGTGTGTGTATGTATCTTAAACATAATTTACTTAGAGAGTAGTCCTTCATTTGGGTAGATAGAGCTTGACAGCTGAAGAATGCAATCCAATAAGGGGAAGGAAGTCCTCTGCTGCCTTGTGATCATATCCAAAACATGGAAAAGAATATGGAAGTAAATCCAAACAGAAAACCTGGAGTAGAGCCTGAAGACGGTTGAATGTCAACACTCACAACTTTCTGGCAACTCCTGTAGCCAAGCCCTTGCCAAATGTAAACCCCTGTATTACTTTGTATCTTGATGGTAAGGCCAAGAGAGGGGTCTGTGTAGTCTGGGCAATGCACAGCTCCTACATGCCATTGCCAGTCTCGTAGGAGAAAAACCTTGAATTCAAAGCAACTGCTGTCTTATAGGTTCTGCCTCTTTTGCTTCTGAGATGATGGATGGCAGCAAAAGGAACCAGCAAGCCATTGTGCTATTCTGCCTTCAATGTCAATGAACTACAGTTGTGAGATGGAGGAGAGTGGTGACCACAGTGTTGCAAAAAATGGACTAACTGAATAAATGAATGAATGTCTATGAAGCATGTTGGTGTATTTCTCTTGGTTTCAAACAAGTTCTTTGATGCTGGGTTCAAATTTGTAAAGGAACTTGCCAAAATTGTGTGTAATGTTCTGAATACTTTTGATCATTTTTGTTCATTTTCATTTAAAATGAATGTGTGTACACATGATATGAATAGATTTTACTGTCATATGACTAACTTTATGATTCAAAGTCATTTTAGCACATGTATGCCAAGATTCATTTACGATAATATTCAGTTGTCTTCTATGTACCTTCACGATATTGGTGCCTCTTCACAATTTCTTGTCCTTTGTAGCTCTTAATAAATTTTGTCTTTTTGTTATCTCTCCTAAACCCTGTTCAAGCCATTTCTTCATCTGTGAGGAAGCTGTCCAGCATTCACTGCTATATAGGAGGGCTCATAAATGATAACACTTCAGTACTTTTTTCTTTTTTTCTAATGAAATTTTCCTGTTTCTTAATACTTTACTTAGCTTTTGGAAGGTACTTTTGCTATAATAATGCACTTCAGTTTTTCAGCGTTGCACTTTCTATCCTATGTTAAAATGTTTCCCAGATATTTAAAGTGTCGTACTAGTTTGATTTTGGTATCTCCAATTTGTAATTTGCATGTCGGACTGTTCCTTTTGCTAACAACCATGCATTCTATCTTCTTCTAATTGATGTTTAGTCATTTCTGTAGGAGTTCTTGTAGTTTCATTTCTATGTCTGCTATCAACACTGTCATCTGCATATCTAATATTGTTCAGATTGGGGCCATCAATAGCGAGTCACGGTTGGAGTTCTAATTTTCTCAGGTTTGCTTCCCTGTAATGGTTGAATATCTGGCAAGAAGACACAGCCTTGTCTTATGCCCATTTCTATTTCTGTATATTTACTGAATTTAGGTGTTTTACTCTGAGTTTAAGTTCTGGATTATCCTAATATCCTTCCCAAATATGTCAAGGTCACCTAGCAGTTCCAACTGTTCTTTGAGATATACTTTATCAAATGCTTCCAGTTTTTAATACAAAACACAAGGAGCAACTGACATGGGACATAAATATATCCCAGTTTATTTTTGCCTCTAAAATACACTTTTTATGGGTAGGAGAGGTTTAAGTAGCACACTGCATTGTATATGTTTGTATTATGAATAGGCAGTCAAATGATCAAATGTCATAGCTTTCTAGTTGTAGCTTTTTGGTATCAAGACAAATTGTAATGAAAATGATATACAAGTAAAATATTTTTGTGATTCTTTTCTACTTGACACTGTTATTTTAGCTTTGCTTCGGCATTCATCTAAGAAGAAACTGATGGTTCTGATAAAGACCGTCTGAAAAATTCCAACCATCTTTCCAGACTGTGAATGTGTATGCGTACCTTCCAAGCCTTGCCTACCCCTATCCCAAAATCTCATTTCTTTGTGATCATTATTTCTTCATAAAATGTTACCGATATCATCCAGCATCAATATTCTTCTTGAAACTTTATATTTGGAATTATCTGAAATTCTTCTATAGTAGACAGATTTAGTTCCTCAGTTCCAGTCTATAATTCATGACTAATCAAAGACAAAATCAAAATTTTTGTAATTTTCCAGTCTGCTTTTTATTCCAAGGAATCAGAACAATGGCATAGCTTGGTCTTCAAGTTTGTGAGAGGAGACAGAAGAACAGTTGATACAATTTAGCCCAAATAATTGCAAAGCATCTCTGAGTTCTTATGGGTGACAAATTATTTTCACCCTCCAACCTCTCTCCCTCAGAGACGGGATGTGGCAAGCCACTCGCTGCTCTATCACTACTTCCATGGAAAGTACTCAGATTAACTACATTCTTTGGTCCTGTCAGTTCTAAACTTTACAGCTAGGTCTCACTATACCACTTATATTGTAGCAAACCACCCATATTTTCTCCATATTCCATCAGTGAGAGGTTCCACACAAACAGCTTCTTCCCACAAACCACTGCTCTGTGGAACCAACTCCCAAGAGGATTTTTCCCTAATCAATACACTCTTACTTAACCTGTTCAAGTCTAGAGTGAACTGGTTATCTTCCCCCTCCTATAAACTGTCTTTTAATGTAACCCTCTACCTTGGATGGCTCCCGGGCCTTGTACAGAGCAAACCTTCCTGTTAAAAAAAATATAGATATGCAAGTATCTATTTGATGGTTATATAAATTTCTTTTTTTTTTTTTTTTCCTATTTTTTTTTTCCTACAGATATTATGTTCCCTCTGTTATCGAACCAAAGCTGCATTTTAATAGTAACAGGTATGGACTGGATTGAATTAGTGAAATGGGTCTCTATGCATTTGATCTGATCTATTTAAGGATGAAATATAAATCTTTGGTCAAATGATAGAACAAAGGTAGCAGCAATTTTGAATTATTTTGGCCATTAACAGTCCTGCATGAAATCAGCTTCATCCAAGGGAGGAATTTACATTTCCTTGTAAACTTGTGCAATTCTTTGAAGGAGAGCACTTCTTGGGTTAATGGGAAGTTGTCTGGCTGGGGTCTGATATTGAGGCAGGAATTTGATGGCCACTTGTCCAAGATACCACATTGCACAAATATGATTATCTTCGAGAGAGAGTGAGAGAGACCTGTACTTTTCTCTCCCTAGTAAATCCTTGCTTTTTCTTTTCTTTAAACTTGCTCTCTCTCACTTTTCAAATTCAATTTCTTTTCGTTCCTCTTCCACTTTCTTTCTTTCATACATATATACATACATACACACTATTTTCTGAAATATAAGACACTTTCCTACCCCCCTACCACCACCACCACCACCATAATCCTCACAGATGACTTTCAAAATTGTCCTGCACCATATGTGGTGAAGGTCAAGCTTGAAGTCTATAACTCAGACTTGTTTAATGATCCAAGAAGCTTATATATATATATATATATACATATATATATATGTGTGTGTGTGTGTGTGTGTGTGTATATATATATATATATATATATTTTCATATTACAGGCTAAATTTAGTGTGTCTTATATTCTGAAGAATGTGGTATATATCAGCATAGTTTAAGAGTATTTACATTAGTCTTTCTTGGTGTATCATCATGAAATCTGAACTTTGACCTCTTTGCTT
>OZ010609.1:1869895-1907395 GCA_963932145.1 Acanthosepion lycidas | reverse complement strand
AATTTGTCATGTTGGTATGACTATGTATGCTCATGAACAAGCAGTGCTGGAGATTTTAGGATTTTAATTTTTTTTTTATCTAACCAAACTCATTTACAGTTTTTTCTTTGTATCATTTTTGTTAGTAGGTATCCAAAACAGTTCATGATCATAAATAAAAGATCTGCATATATATATATATATATATATATATATATATATATATAATGAAATGGTCAAAGTCTGACAATTATTTTAAGACATATTTATGTTTATACATTCTTTTTTATAGATACAATTTATTGTTAATACTGTTTATTATAAACAAAGCATTTACTTAAATATTTCTATCTATAAAAAAGAATGTATAAACATAAAAATGTCTTAAAATATATTCTATATATATATATATATATATATATATATATTCCAGGTGTAACAGCAAAATTGTTCAAATTATGATGTAACAAATGCGATAATTGTCCATTCCACAAAATGTTTAATATCTAAAAAAAAAAAAAAAAAACCCATTAAAAAAAGAGTTTCTTTTTTCCAGGTTTTCAGGTAGGATGTTTAGTCATCTTGATACCATTTATCATAAGAATCACTGAAAAAACTTTGAGTTATTCTGTTACAAAGAGAACAGGTTAAAATCATTTTGTGTCAGCTCCACTATGTCTTCCTAAGTGAACAATGGTGAGAGGAAAAGAATCGTTCAGGACTTCAGTAATGGTATCAACATTCATACTCTGGCTTCCGTCTTCAAAGTCCATTCAAGAACCATCAAGAGAACAATGAATAAGATTTAAAAAGAGGGAACAGTAGAGTGAAAAACTGGATCAGGAAGTCACAACAGCAAGAAGGATCATCGTTTCAACTTAGAACTAAATACATACTTATTGATCAAAATAGAATCCAGTAGTGTTATAAAAACCTTGGAGAATTCCAGTAAGATATCTTTAATCATTTCTACAATACAATGACTCAAAGCTTGATGTAACAACTGGACAATTTTACTGCTACACTTGGTATATATAATTACATATTTGACTAGGTTAATAAAACTTAAGATGAGATATCCCTAGACATGCACAATGAAATGAGAGAAATATACACACTGTAAATTAAATAAACAGTTTTGAAACCTGAAGAATAATGGATGGCATGATAGCTGAAACATTGTGATGATAATAATAAGGATAAGGACATTAGTGCAAATATAATTCATAACTTTTCAAAGATTCTTGATAGCATTTAATATCATTGGTCTGAAACAAAGTTCCAAATATATAGATCCAGGTGAGGATCAAACTCAGTACATAATAGTAATGGTCTTCTAACAAATGTTCAACAGTAAGGCACACAAATGACCATTAAATAGATATCAGTGTGTCATAGAAGAATAATTCATATGGTGCTTTAGCTCAAACTGTTTGATATGGCAGTCCAGCATTTTTTTTTCTCAATGTGTTATGTACATGTAATATTAATTTATACAGGAAACAATATATATACAGGGTGACCCAAAAAAACGGGAACTTTTTAACAATCCAATAAAACCAAGAATGACAGAAGAAAAATATTTTATTCATAGTAATTGAAACCTTAAAACATGCCATTTAAGAAACAATGATGGAATTTTCGTTTTTAAAAATTATGTCCTGTAGATGGCGTCCTCCTGTACGAATGCATTCTTGAAATCTGCTGTTGAGATTCCTCATTGACTGCTGCAACATCTCAGCTGGGATACTGTGAATTTCCTCTTGAATTCTAAATGGCGAAATGTTTACTTTCTCAAGGTCACTGTCTCGCAGTGTTGCCACTTGCTCATGTCTGGCAATATGCACTTCAAAAATTCCCATTTTTTGGGGTCACCCTATATATATATATATATATATATATATATAATAAATATAATAAAAGTTGACTATTTTTTATCTTCTATTTATTTTGCAGAAAATAATTCAATATCAAAACATAAAAGGTAATAAAAAAAAAATAAACAGTTTATTAACACAAAAACAAAAATGATATAAACTTAATCTTTACAAATGATTCCTTAGCATGGCCTGGAAACTGGCTGCATACTGGAAGCTGATGGTTCGTGGACTGGTGCTGGTATGGGGACCAACACTTTGAGTAGCACTGCTCTAGCTAATCAGAGTAAGAAACTTTTTGAGTCGGTTGTACTTAAGAGAACTCTTTAAAATCTCTTGTCTTGAATTGTTGATTCACCTCAAATTGAAACTAATTTCCAAGTGGAAGAATTATTATCTAAGAAAGGATTAAATGTGACTCAATTAACAATAAGTATGTTTCATAATCACGTCTGAGCTGTGATTTGCTTTCTTCTTGGCAACTTAAGGGTTTTACCTAATCAGATTGAAACAATTCCCTTGGGAAGCTGGTACCCTTTCCATGGCTCATTATTCATAAATTTTTATTCAAAATTATCGCTGAATGGTGTGTTTCAGTTGAATATGTACTCATAACCTTCATAAATGTTCTCCAATCATATCCGACTAGGGAAATAATCTTTCTGTGGTATGTCTTGGCCTCCTTATCACATATCCGTTGGGACCAGTCTATTTAATTCATAAAAATCTCCATTCTTTCTTATAAGAGTTATTTCCCTTGAGTAGGTGTTGATTTGTTGAGATTTTCTGAAGATCATACTATTGCGTTGGGAAAAAAAAATTGATTTTGTCAATGAAAAAAAATTGTGAAAAAAATTTATGTTGAAATGAAAATGAAATTTCATGTCTATAAAATGAAAAAAGCAAAATGCCAACCCACTTTATACTGCAAGTCATAACCCCAATTCATCAATTATAATATCAACCAATTAAAGTTAAACCCATCAAATTCTGACATTTTAACTGTTGTACAATATATGGAAAATGTAACGGAGCATTGCAATAAAAAACAAGATAGATAAGGTCAGAGAAATGCTATTTCCAAATTATTAATAACTGACAAGGCTTCATCTAAGAAATTCAGACAATTTAAGACTATTACTACTTGGTGGAAAAGCAAGAGAAATAAGATGAAAGAAATACTAGTGAAAAATGAATAATAATTGCCAAGGCTTCATTTAAGAAATGCAGACAACTTAAGACTATTACTACTTGGTGGAAGAGCAAGAGAAATAAGATGAAAGAAATACTAGTCAAAAATGAATAATAATTGACAAGGCTTCATGAAAGAAATTCACACAACTTAAGAATATTATGATTATTTGTAAAAGCAAGAAAAAATATGATGAAAGCAAATATTAGTTAACAATTGTTAAAGTGATTTATGGTCCTTAACCAAATGTACTGTCTGTTTGCCTGGCCTTGGCACAGACAAATCTAAAAGCAAAATCTTCCATTATCATCAATCAAAGTGATGATGAAATTTATGCCCTGTCATTTTTACACTGGTAGGAGGGCATATTTAAAAGTAAATGTTACTAAGGAAATGTACAAAACAAAACACACCTTTCTAAATTTGTGAGTACTTTTCAGCTTTCCATAGTTATATTTATATTAAGGATGTATGTTTGAATCCAGTTTGAGACAAGAGAACCAATTGGCTCAATGAAATTCTTGGAAAAAGGCTGAAGAAAGCAATAAATTCAAGCAAATTTTAACTTCAGTATGGCTTTAGTATAGTCTATATATCCTAAGAATAATCTTGATGATGTCAATGGGTATATAGCCTCAATGGTCTATTTTTTGAAAAAGAAACACAATCTGCCTACATTTCCAAATGATCAGCTGCAGTAGGATATATCAGCTAACAAACTGTGGCCAATAATCTCAAATCATTGCATTCAGCTAGAAAATCCTTTTTAGAATAATCAGAAAATGTATGACTTGTCCTTTATCACTGTGTGTGACAAAATGTACCATCAATTCATATAATAATTACCAATGTGCATTTATTTATATATCCTGTCCCATCTGTAATTGGAAGGGAGGCAAATCAACTTAAGTTAGTAAATTTATGAGTGATTACTTCCCTAAGTCATTTTAATAATCTATACAAATAAAATATTTACCTGCATTTCTACAAATTTATTTAATCTGTTCCCTAACTCCTGTGTTTCTTAGATTGCAGACTTATTTGTTCAAACCTTTCATGTGAGGCACTCAGATACCTTTGTGTATTAAGTAGTCATCTTCCTTCAATTTGGTCTTGAAATAGGCTTTGTTGTTGCTACCTTTGTTGTTCTGTTGCTAATCTTTCTTTTTTTTTCTTTTTTTTTTCTTTTTTTCTACTTCACTTTTATATTGAACACATAAAATTTTCATCATGAAAAGATATTGAGCAAAAAGCAATTTATAATACCAGGGGTACTCAATGAATCATTGATACCATTGAATGTCCAAAAAATATAAAAGGAAAGTTAATTAAACGGTTCTTTTTTTTTTTTTTTTTTTTTTTTTTTTGTTAATTTTTCTTTAACAAAACATTACATCACCCAAATATTCAGGCCAGTATTTAAAATTTGGCTGCCTGCAAATTCTGACTGTCACCATTGAAATGAAAGAGATTTAAGATCATGGGCGGGATTAAGGAGAACTTTGTGGCAAATAACGATGATCCCAAATTGGAAAGTAGAAGGGATGCTAGGATTTTTTGAAGGGGAACCAATGTGTCACTGCCCTTGATTGTCTTTTCTTTATAATGAGATGCTTTCTGGACAGATCTTGTATGTAAGTGAAACAAAATTTGTTGCATTAGTCCAGTTGATTTTCTGTGCATCTTTTTTTGTTCTGTTTATATGTCCAACATTTTAAAGATCTTCAGCTCTACTTTCGGGTGTTATTTGAATTTTTTTATTACTCTTCGTATTTGTATACAGTATCCAAGTAAAGATGAATAAATTCAATTTGCTGTGACATTTTGATAATGACACAAAAATCATGCTTATTTATCAGACAATTCTCTATGAGTTCATACTTGACCACTGTACTGCTAAACTCATCTGTGAGGTCAGTTTCAGAACTGATCTTGAAGCATCAATTTCCAAAATCTACTTCTGTGAATCCTGGATCTTGAAGATATGTTCATAGTCACAAGTCTTTTCATGTATTTAATAAACATAGTATCAGCAGCAGCTCTGAAGGTACAAAATCAACATGAAGCCTTAAGTAACACTCTTCCGGGTTTTCCTCCTTTCGAACTTTGTGACATGAACTTTCCACAGTGAAGCTAAAAGAGCTGTGAACACTTCACACTAAAACATTCCTACACAGTAAGTCACACTCAAATATATTCAGTGACATTTTATTGTGTACTAGCAGTAGAGCCCGGCGTTGCCCTGGGATGTAACAGTAAGAGATAGATCAAGTATCGACCATCATAAAGACTGAAAAATAAAATTGACAAAGATTATTGTTTAAGGTTGACACACACGCATGTCTTAATTAGTTTTTTTTTTACGAATTGGTCAAACCCAAACTCAAACAAAAACATTTTTTCAATCGTTATGAGTCTACCGATTGAATAGAATTTTATTATAAACAATTGTTTTGTAAATGGAATTTTTAAAGCATTCTGAATGTAAAATAAAGAAAAAAGTGTGCAAGACAATAAGAAACACTACCTGCCAAAAAAAAAAGGGAAGTTTTGTTGAAATCGGTTGAAAAATGTAGGAAATCCGATCCCATATATAAACGAACACACACACACACATACACACAACCTGGGTTTTATAATAAGTATAACTCGATATGAGTTGTTCCCCTTTCATTCTCGCGACAGCGATGCCTCTTAATCGTGTTTTCAAATTGATTTCATGCAAAAACAATTGTGTTTTTCCAATTTTTGGTGCTGTCAGAACCACCACAAGGTAATTTTACGTAGTCCTGTGAAGTTTTGCTGCAATCGGTTGAAAAATGTAGGAAATCCGATCCAATATATAAATGTACAGACACACACACACACATACACACAACCTGGGTTTTATAATAAGTATGATGTAATAAAAGAAACTCTTGTTTTAAACTTTTCTTTTGTTATTTTTGTTTAATAAATGTTATCTTGTATTGCAAATCAACTGATCTATTATTTTGTGCATGTAGCCTTTTACCATCACTATTCATTGTATTATAAAATATTCTCATAAGAAACTTTACACATTAATTATCAAAGTAGCCAACATTCTAAACATGACAATGAAGAATTCCTGGCAGCTGTGGAAGCTCATCCAAACATAAATATTAAACTAGTGCAAATAAACAAAGTGAATAAAATCGGTGCAAACACATACCTACCCACATGATTTGACTAATGATCAACCTTTTGGACATTTTGACACTGACTGCAATTTTTTTTTATCTATTTTTAAAATGATCTTTTTTGTCTTCTATAAAAAGAAAAAAAAATTACTAACATTGAACTTTGCTTCTTGAACAAATTTTTCGAGGAAAATGCAATCCCCAGTTTACAAACAGAAATTCAGTTCTCAAATAAAATGACATCAGCCGAGTGAACCCGAGGAAGCCTCATAAACATAGCTGCATCATTTACTTGTTGGCTTGCATTGATGCTGTGCATTTTCTCTCTATTGATGTGCATTTTGTCATATTCTTATATATTATTTCATTATTATATATGCCCTAATGGCTCCAAAGAAAGTTACTGATAGAGGCAAACCTAAAAGATAAGTTATGAGAACCACACTTGAAGTGAAAAAGCAAATGATAGGGAAACATGAATGTAGAATGCATCTCTTTGATCTGGTGGTGAATTTTCTGATGCCAAAATCAACGAAATGCTTGATACTGAAGAACAAAGATGTGATCAATGCAGCAGATTAATTCTTATGGGGAAAATCATATCAGTTTTCGAATGACTTCTGGGAGCAAATTCAGTTCAAGAACCAAGGTTCCATTGTACTCAGGTACTAGGGTCAAAGTTACAAGTATCCTATAGAACATTTGAGAAGACAATTGCCATGAATCAACAAACTGAATAAAATGGGTATCCCCTCCCCCATGATGATTTGACTTGTGATCAACATCTTGTACAGTTTGACATTGCCTGCTATTGCCTTATCTATTTTGAAAATGATCTTTTGTTTTTTTCAATATTATGTTTACTTTTAATGAAAAGTGTAATTTTTTTTTTTAGAAACAAAGAGTACTGAACTGTTACATAATATCAGTACTCCTATATAGCAGTGAATGATGGATAATCTTTTCACAAATAAAGAAGAGACTTAAAATAACAGAAATGTTCTACAGAAGGATGCTGAGAATACCATGGACAGAACAAGTGAGCAACAACAATGTTTTAGAGAAAATGGAAACAAAAAAGACACTTATTCTTAACATCAGGAAGAGACAGCTGAAACTTCTAGGTCGCATATTGAGGAAAGAGAGCTTGGAAAATTTGATACTCAGAGGATAGGTATAGGGTTGAGAGGAAAACAATGCATGACCTACCTAGCAAGCTTGTGTAAATGGATTGCAAAACAGGGTTTAGTCGAACTAAACAAAAAGAAAAATTTATTAAGATCTACAAAGTATAGGAAATTATGGAGAGACATGATTGCCAATGTTGTGAAGGGACATGATACATGGGAGAAGGAGAAGAATGACCTTATATAAATGGATGTCAGAACAGGGTTTAAGAAAGAAAACAAAAAGATAAAATTTGCTAAGATCTATAAAGGAGAGGAAATTGTGGAAAGCCATCATTTCCAATGGCCTCAAGAGATATGGCATATAGAAGAAGAATGAACAACACATGGTTAAGGAGCCTCATTGAGAGTACAACTGTTCATCAGGTTCTGCTCTATGATGATGAAATGTCTTTGGATGCATATATGATGTCGGCTGAAAAGTTCATAAGTTGACAAAGATATAATCCATGTCTTTTAGTCTGCCAACTGTGTCTACTTAGATTTATATCTTGGTCAGCCTATGAACTTTTCAGCCGACTCTTGTATATGTTAGCAGGTATACATCAATGTGAACCAGATTGAAAATATTAGGTTGGTGAAAAAATAATATCGGTTTTTAACGTCAAAAACCGACATTATTTTTGCACCAACATAATACCTTAAAACAGTTCACTGACACTCATGATGAAAGTTTTTTGTTTGTGTTTATTTTGACTTATAAAATTGCGTTTGAGCCAGATTATGATGTTTTAAAGTCAATTCTTAAAAATAACCAGTTATATTGTTCCAGCAAGATAAAGCTATTGTGAAGAAACTGTCCAAATGTAACTTTGTTTTTATTCATGTCATACAAAAGGAATGAGGATGGCTCAACCCTGTGTCTGTGGCATGGTCAGTCTTAAATTTGAAAGTATGAACTGGTGGAACTAAGGAACATAGCTTATCTAAACATTGACTATAAAAATAGCTATATTTCATCTGTGTGATAGTGGCTGTAGGGTGGAAAATAATAAATTACACACAAGGTCTTGTCAATACTCTCTGAAAGCTGGAAAGTGAGTATTGGACTCCACCATTCCAGACATGGCAATAATACTCCATTTTTGGTCTGATCTCTTGTAAAAGACATTATATGGTAGAAGGAGCCAGGTACATTCTTGATCAGTACAAGGAACCATTTTTCCAGCATCTTCAGCAATGCACCATATATACAACTTTCACTTAAGGTTTGGATTATGTTCGAGTCCTATTAGACATTCAAAGCAAGCATCCTCTTTGAGAATAAAATCCTTCATCACGATTGGAGAAAACTCTGGGCATGCTCAGTGATGATGAAATGTCTTCGGATATTCAGATGCAAATATATGCTAGCAGGTGTACACCAATGTGAACAAGATTGAAAGTACCTTACAACAGTTCATTGATTTTCCTGACAAATATCTTTATCACTGCCAGATTGTGTTTATAAAATTGTGTTTGAGCTAGGTTATGGTTTTCTAAAGTCAGTTGTTCAAAATAACTGTTTATATTGTTCCAGTCAGATAAGTACAGTACTTTTACAATATTTTATTTTTTAAAATTTGGTGACTAAAGTAAATAAAAGTCTACTGTTGCCAAGTGAAACTAGTGCACAAAGCCAGGTGTAAAAGATTTCATCCCTGAATGCAGGTTGAATAGACATTCTTGTAAAACAAGAAAATTGACATGATATGTAATTAGTGTCTACATGATGACAAATTACAGAACAATAATGCATTGTATGCTAATTACAATTGGGCTTAGAGATTTCAATTTTATTCCTCTTTGTTTGGTTTGCACATGATTCTTTTATTCTTGAATGAGATGAAATCTTTTTCGGATTGTTTTTTTCAAAAGTAAATGTACTTCTAAGTGAAATTCATTCTTACTATTTTGGAAAGTCAACAACATTGATCACAAGATTGGTTGAGTTTGTTAGTTGATTATTTGGGTGTTGTATCCTTAAAGAGGTTACAAACAGACAAAGTGAAGGAACAGCCATATGCATGTAGATGAAAGAAGATAGGTTTATTTTAAAAGAGAATACACTACTGAAAGACAGGGAATTGGTTAGGAGGCTAGTAATTCCCAAAGCAAAAGCTTCCAGGTATATCCTATGCTCACTATATATATATATATATATATATATATATATATATATATATATATATATATATACTTACATAGTCCACATAGGCGATAGGGAATGTGGGACATTCCATTACAACATTAGGTTGCTTGGATTTGTTTAGTGGCATATCAATGTCTATGGGTTATTTAATGCCAAAATCAAAATATTTTGTGCACAATTTTATTTTTATTTATTGTGAGACAATGATTTACTGATACAAGTCTTACTAATTAACCCATAGCTAGGGGAAGAAGAGGTGGATTCATATCTTTCCCAAGAACATTTGCATGTAAGTGAATATAGCAAACGCATCTGGAATTGGAGCTCTCTGATTACCAATTCTGAGCTATTATCCATTAGATCACCCGCACATCCAAGTTTACAGCACCTGGTATTCCCAAGCAGGTACCCATTTAGGTACTTATCAGATTCGACATTGCTTAACTTTGATGATCTTGATCAAAAGGCATTTTATTATTTGCCTCTCTCAGAGCTTTTCATTTCATATTGTGCTATGTCTTGCTTTGATCTCTCTCATATTGGTTGTCATTCTTCAGGACTCCTAATCAGTATTCTCTCTACTTGAAATTTTTGGATGTGGACTTACCATTATTTACGCTTGGACTATTGTCCTCATTTTTGTTGTTGTTATCACAATGTTTCTGTCATTGTGATCTCTGGCCTTCATCAGGTATATATCAATCTGGATAATGTACAGTTTTAAGTTTAAGTTTTAAGAGACAGATTTTTATAAATTCCAACTAACAGTAGCACTGGGTGCTTGTTCAATGAATACTAAATGTTTCCTTATAAGGAAATGACTAATATAACCATTACCATGTGGCTGAATATCCACAGGAGCTCATTTTCATTTGTATCTGGCTTGTAGCAGCACTACAAAAAATGTACCTACATGTTGTGGTATAGTCAAACGGCTATTCTGTAAATAATCTGAAACATTTTCATGTCTTCTGTCTGAATTTTTGGGATGTGGAGTTATCACTATTTATATTCAGGCCATTATCCTCATCTTTGTTGTTGTTTGAGCAAAATATCGCTACAGCAATGAGTGATCTTAAAGGAGCAAGTATTAAAAGAACCAAAGACATGAAGCTGTGGAAAGTCCTGATTGCTTGCATCCGAAAGTGATTTTGGTACACAGAGAGAATTTGAAGTGACCCATGTAAATTTTAATGTGCCAAAAAGTCATTAAAGCTAGAATTTTCTTCGCCATTACAATCTCTGACCAGTTTGAAATGATGATTATCTACTTCTAACTTGAGTATTTCTTATGTAGATTGCCTCTAGAATAGAGGTTATTGTGATGTCTCATTGACCTTTGACCAAGCAAATAGAGTATTGAAGTATTGTCCAGGTACTTTTAGCTACATTGTACCAATCCACATCTGTAAGTGCCATGTTCCTTCATGATGTAGGTAAACCTAGCTCTCCACAGATTCCTTTTCTTAAAAAATCTGTAAACTGTGCATAGCCTTGGCTGTTCTCAATGTAAAATACAAGTTTCCCATAGCCTTTTCAGTTTTGAATTCAGAGTAATCCTCCCAGGATGATATGCACATGGCTCACCAATCCTGCATTTGATTTTGCTAAGTTCAAATTCAAGCCAAAACCATTGCATTCACTTTCACACAATTTACATTTCTCCTCCTCCCAGCTGCATCCTGGGTATGACAAGAAACTACAGCCGTGTCCTGGGTAAGACGATAAACTACATCCAACAGCAAGGCCTCTGATCTGGAGGTTTTGAGGAGCATGGAACCACCTCTTAATTGCTGGTGTTCCCAGGCCCACGCTGACCCAGGGTAGTAGTACCTGGTAAGGTCACATTTATGTGCAAATAGTTAACCCTGAAACTGGGATAAAAACACTATCAAAGTGTAAAAACAGGTTTTAATACCATAAATACTTTAAAAAAAAATTATTTCCAGCAATAAATTTTTGAAGAAAAAAACTATTACCAGTTATACATTTTTTGGAAAAAAATTTATTACCAGCAATAAAAATCTTGTCGGCATTAAGGTTGATTGATATGCCATAAAACAATACAAAACCAAACCAAATCCTCCCAGCTATTGGTTAAATCAGGACAGACTGGGTTCGCTGCTGAGTGAGGGTGTCCATGGTTAATGTCAGCCTGATCAGATCTGCCTCCAGGGATGAAATCGGTGTTGGCTTTATAGTGAGTCAGTGGCTCAGAAATGACTGTTGCAACAGCTGTGTGGGCCTTTTCTGATTGGTCAAAAAAAAATGTCATGACCCTGGTATTTTTGGATGGTATTCTAGAAGAGGGAGTATGGAGCCAGATGAAATTAAAGTTTGTTTTTGTCATATAAGCTGAGGATGTCAAACTGAGCACTTTCATTTTAGCTAAACAATTGGTGTTCCAATAGGGTGGGGCATTTACTTGCTAATGAAACTGAAGCAACACAAACTAGCGTGGTGAAGGTATTGCCCTATACATCTACAACAGGGTTTCCCAACTTGGAGAATGTCATGTTGGATGGGGGATGAGCAACTTAACAGAAAATGGTGGGCCATATAAGATTTTGAGTATTAAAAACGTATTTCAACATGTGCTAACACCCCTACCCCCCAAATATTCTAAGAAGATATGCAAAGAACCTATATAAAAAAAAAAAAACTGGCGGGCTGAATGGAAATAACTGGATCACATTCCTAGATAAGAGATAAATATCCCAAAAAACAATGAATATTTGGGTATTTTCTATAGTTTTAAGAAAGGTCATTAAAAAAATATTCACTGAATTTTTATTAATTTCTCCTTAGTGTATATTTTTTTTTAATTTTATAATCGTGAACAAAAATCATTTAATTTTTTTATCAACACTTGCAATGCTAAATCTAACCATAAAACTAAATTATATCTACATATAAGTTTCAATGGTCAAGATTGCTTTTTTTTATTTAATGCAGCAAAAATTTCAAAGGGAGGTAACAAATAATGCTGATTTATGCTGCTGCAACAGCAGCATAAGTCAGTGTTATTTGAAATTTTTGCTATATCATAAAGTCACTCTATGAACCAGTAACAAACTTTTACCAAACAATTTTAGTATGCTTTTGAATATTTACTATACAAGTTGACAGTACAAAATTTTTCCATGTGAAAGTGGGTGATGATGCAAAAAAAATGGTTGGGAATCTCTGGTCAATAAGTTTAGTTTAATTTATAGACCAGAGATTCCCAACCATTCCCAACTTGAAAACTCTTTGACTGATTGCTTTGCCAAGGTAAGGCAACCCAGTCTATGTTGCTCTTTTAGCTATAGCTGGTAGTAGAAGAAACAGACTCATGCCTTTTCCAAGCAAAAGTGAATCCAGACTCTATACTTGCCATGATCTGAATTTAACTTGTCAGTTCTGTTTTCTGCACTGTTAAACACTTGTCTGTCTGCACTTTCATAATACCAATCCTAAGGAAAGATCTGAAATTGAAACTGAGAAGTTAACTACAGCTGAGTGAATTTGGCTCGTTTTCTGTCTGCCATCAAAGCATTACAACGAACGATGAGTGGTGAATAGGCAAGACAGAAAGAATTAGATTCATGCCTTTCAGAAAGGCATTAGTACAAAAGTGATATTACCAATTTTGATTCTGTTCACTGATTCTGTTTTTCAAATTATCCATGCTGTTTCTTCATGTTTCCCTGAGCTGAAGTGCTGAGAGGCTGTGAGGTTGGGGCAGGATGGGGGTAACTGTCCTGATTAGCATTTTTCTTCACCTCTCACCTTCAAATCAATGAATTTTCATTATACTGGGAATTTCAGCTTCTAATCGCATTTATATCGGGATTAAATCAATTTCAAATATATTGCTTAAATATGATGAGGGATTATGCTAATCAAAAGCACATGCTCTTGCATACGTTACCATGTATGTGTTTTTTTCCGAACAAGATAGATTGCGACAATGATCCCTGAATAATTTATGCAGTTTCCATGTTTTCCTAAAAGATCATTTTTGATTAGATTAATTCCTGATCCACAAAATTGGCAAGGCCTAAGTCATTTACCCAAGAACGGCAATTTAAATATTTTTATTAATACTTTGACTTATCTTATCTGGCCCACTAAATTGGAAAGACTTAAATAGTTGACACTTTTTTTTTTTTAAATGTGTTGCAATATTTTCCCTGTTTTTAGTGCTTTTATCCTGAAAGTTATCCTATGCTTCTCTTAACCTTCCACTAGTACACTGGAGTGGAGAGAGGTAGTTAAAAATCCCTACAAAATATTTTTCCTTACTATTTAGCAAGTAGCAAGTCAAATTTTCATAACTAGTCAAGTAGTTTTCTGAATACCTCTATCAAGTAACTGCAAGGAGTTTCTGGTTTAGTCATAATATCTGTGGGAATTACAAGCATTTTATTTGTTTACAAAAACTAAAATGAGATTTATTTCCACATATTAAAATTCTTAAAACAGCACACCATATATTTTATAAAACAGTCACAACATTTTTGTATTGTTATCAGAAAATATTAACCCTCTACATTTTTGCTTGATATTTAGCAAGTGTCAAGTCAAATTTTCATGATTAGTCAAGTAGTTTTCTGAATACCTCTGATAAGTAGCTGCAAGGAGTTTCTGGTTTTACCCTATTTACATTATTCGGACTATTGTCCTCATCTTTGTCACCATATTTATTACAACGTTTTGGCCGTTGTACATTTCGGCCTTCTTCAGGTTGTTGGAATGTCAAACTGAACCCTTTATTTCGCTCACTGGGGTAGACTGTTCTAATTCAACGTGCCATGTTTAATGGATGTCAGTTATCAATTATCTCCTGTTAATTCCAAGGACACATGGCACAATGGATAAAGGCATTAGTTAGATCCAGTGACAGGACCCAAAGAGTCCTGTGAGTTCAATACTCGGTTAAGGCAGTGGGGAACTTGGAGAGGGGAATTAACAGGAGATAACTGATAACTGACATCCATTAAACATGGCACATGGAACTAGAAGAGTCTACCCCAGTGAGCGAAATAAAGGGTTCAGTTTGGCATTCCTACTACCTACGTCATGAATGGCCAGAACGTTTAAAAATATGACAACAAAGATGAGGACAATAGTCTGAATAATGTAAATAGTGTACATAATACCTCATCTCAGAAATATAGACAGATACTGAAAGGCCGGAACGTTGTAATAAATATGACAACAAAGATTAGGACAATAGTCCGAATAATGTAAAGAGTGTACATAATACCTCATCTCAGAAATATAGACAGTTTCTGGTTTTAGTTGTCATATTTGTGTGGATTATGAGCACATGACTGTAAAGTAAAGGTTAATGTGATAGAAATATATGCAAAAACTTGCTGTAACTTTTTGTTTATTGCTTTGAATTTTAAGGAAATAATTCAAAAGGAGTCAAATTGTTTAAAAGAACTTCACAGGTAGAATAGCAAGGTAGACTTATACTTGAACTATTGACCTAATCTTTGTTATTGTTATCACAACCTTTCAGCCATTGTGCCCTCTAGCCTTCCTCACATGTATATTGATCTGATTAATCTACAGAAAATTCTGAACTGAACCCTTTATTTAATCTATGGGTAAGACTGTTCTTGTTCCATTAATCATGTCTAGTGGAACAAGAAAAGGACAATCCATGCATTGGAAACATCCCACTCTCCACCTGTTCAAAAGAAGGCCAAGGTTGTTTCCTGTCCAGGAAAGGTGATGGTCTCCATTTTTTGGGGTGGGGGATGCAAAAGGCATTGTGTTTATTGACTATTTTCAAAAGGGCCACATCATCAATGAAGAGTACTAATACTGAGTACTGAGGCAGTTACAAAGGTTATCAAGACCAAACATTAAAAAAAACTGATGAAAGGGGTCTTGTTTCATCATGACAATGTTCCAACACACAAGTCCTTGTGGTTAATGGTTGCTGTGCATGACAATGGCTTTGAACTGATTATTCATCCTCCCTATTCTCCTGATTTGACCCCATCTATCATCTATTCCCCAGCATGAAAAAGGACTTGGCTTGGAACTACTATTGCAGTGTTGATGATGTCATTTCTGCTGTTGATGACTTTTTTGACTAACAGGATGAAAACTTGACAAATAGGATCCAAGCACTATCATACCAATAGAAGAAGCATGTGGACCACAAGGGGGAGTATGTTGAAAAATAAACCTCATTTGGTCATATTCCATGAGAGTATCTTGGTTAACCTATGAAGTTTTCAGCCAACCCTCATAAAGCAGGAAATAGAAAAGAAACTTTAATTGTTTCATCAGTGTAATATTAAAAGTTGATGAGCTCACCAATACATTTGTGTTAGTATCATGACACCAATACATTTGTGTTAGTATCATGACACCAATACATTTGTGTTAGTATCATGACACCAATACATTTGTGTTAGTATCATGACACCAATACAAACTTACATGTGGCAATTATCATGTAATATATGAGTGACATATGTGACATGTGAGTGAAATAAAGGGTTCAGTGTGACATGTTCATTAACTGAATTTGGGATATAATGTTCATTTTCATAGGGATAATGAGTAGGGAGGCTCAATAATTTTTAGGGGATGCTCGCCTCAGTTTTATGCCATTTTGGCTTAAAATATTTTCATGGGAATGTTCTCCTTTCAGAAAAACCAGGGGAACTTGTCTCTCTCATTCATTAGGGTATATTACTAAAGTTGCAAGGCTAAGTGAGTGGGGTAAATAGGAGGAAGATTGTGTAGCTCTAGTCTTCCAAGTAAATTATGGCTACTTTCAGCTTTATATTCGGCTAGGATTAATTATTCTTAGAGACACACATATACAGACATGCTCACACAGATACACACACACTTGCAGATATGCACAAACATACACATGTAGGCACTCACATTCATGCCAGCAAACACAGAAACAAACATTCATCCAGATTCATATACACTTGCATACATGCATGCACATTCACACTGGCTTACACAGACACACAAAAAAATGCTTACACACACAAACACAAGAAGTCCAGCTCTAAAAATTTTTTATAAGGAATTATATCCTTGACTCTAACAGCATTAACTTTTTCAAGAAGTATGTGTAACCCTTGTGTATGCATGGTGCACATTGCTGCTGACATATATGGAAATCTTCCACAGTTTTATTAAAGGAAATATAAATAAATCTATGGCATTACAATTGACTCAGATCTTGCTTCATGGCACTGAACAGAGAATGTGCTTATTCTGTTGTACTGTATGTTAAATTCTCCAAGCTCACAGTGAATATGTTAATGAACAAAATTACTCATCATTTAGTGTAGAGTGTCTTCATATTCCAAATGTATTGTAATGTCTTTCAAACTTGGTGGTTTTTGAGGACGTTGATGAGCAAGTGTGAGGAACAAAAACTTCTTTGGCTTATAGTGATTTTTTTAAGAGTAGCTTAGATGCGCCACAAGGCCAAAAGTAAGGGGCACCTATTGAGGATAAACCATGTTCTTCAGTTGTAATTTATCTGGAGAAACAAACTTGTTAACCATTATACCATATCGAAGTACACTGATTTTCTAAGCTTAATTTTAATGTAGCACAAGACCAAAGGTCTGTAGCACCCAGTGAGGATCGCACTCACTCCTTAGTCATAATTGATCTAACGGGACAAACTTGTTAATCATTACACCATGTCGAAGTACCCTAATTTTCTAAGCTTAATTTTGATGTAGCACAAGGCTAAACGTCTGTAGCACCCAGTGAGGATTACACTCACTCCTTAGTTGTAATTGATTTAGCAAGACAAATTTGTTAATCATTACACCATGTCGAAGTACCTTAATTTTCTAAGCTTAATTTTGATGTAGCACAAGGCCAAAGGTCTGTAGCACCTAGTGAGGATCACACTCACTCCTCAGTCATAATTAATCTAGCAAGAAAAACTTGTTAACCATTACACCATGTCGAAGTACCCTAATTTTTTAAGCATAATTTAGATGTAGCAGAAGGCCAAAGGTCTGTAGCAGCCAGTGAGGATCGCACTCACTCCTCAGTTGTAATAGATCTAGCAAGACAAGCTTGCTAGCCATTATATCTCACAAAAGTGTTCACTCTTTTGGATTATGTGCAGATTACAAATTGTCTTAAGATTTGCATTATTTACATTCTGACTAGTATCCTCATCATTGTTGCTATTGCCACAACAAAGATGAGGATTTTTGTGATATCAACGAACACTCGTTGCCACTTTTGTGATGCCAATGAATACTTGTTTTCACTTTTGTAATGCTCATTGTAGTAGAATCTTTGTAATTGCAAATGCAAATATATTACACCATCAAACAATACTGGTGTCGGATGCCTTTGAATAATCTTGCACTAATAGTACTTGCTCAATAATACTCGCTCAAATAGTAATCCATATAGAGAAATAGGGTTGTGAATAGAGTAAAGAATAGCGATTCATATAGTAATAGAGGATAAAGCAGAAATGGTGATCAATTAGACATATGCTACCTCTCATATATGCATTTCGTCTGTGGTCACATGGTCCACTTAATTCAATAAAGGGATCGCCCATGTTTGCTCACTTGCGATCTATGTTCAAACTCAAGTGTTGGCAGCGACACTTTATTCCTATATAACAAATTGTCTTAAGATTGTAGTGCCACACCTACATTTTCTCCAATTCTAATTGGTCAATAAATACATACTAAAAAATAACAGGACAGTTTATCTATCGCATTCCACCATAGTAAATTTGTTCCTACACTTTGTTCAAAAACAAGCTTTGCTACAAAATCGCTGATTGGTCCATTTTCCGTCCAATCAGATATTTTTCATGTATATTCAAAAATATATTTAGCGTCTCTGCTGGGAGCCACCCTAGGTAGTATAAATATTGGATGCATTCCAAAAAACCAGTAGTAGTAGTTCCAGAACCACAGTCGAGTTTACCCAGAGACAATAGATCTCACCTACTCGCTTGTGTATTTCATCCTACTCACTCCGCACGTGCATACATACAATACAGAACTTTATTTGATACACCACCAGTTCTCAGTGGACACACCAAGTTAAATCAACTCTGTAAGTTGCAACAACTGAACAATTTTCTGAAAGAAATATTCTATTTTCAACATTGAACTCTGAACATTTTACTCAGACAAATCTTCTTTAATACCTTTCCTTACAGTCAAGGGGAAGCTACTTTTTTCTCCCTTTTTCACTCATATTACAACTACTTTGTATTATTGTTGGATTTAATATATATTTCGTCGTTAAACAAAATTGGTTCTCATTGTTTTTTCCTTGATGTTTTAAATATTATGTATGAATATTTATTACCTTCTCAACACGCAGCAACATTATCTATTTAACCCATTCAACATTGGTGACCACAACACCCAAGAAGCAATATATTCAACAATTGGTCAACCCGACATTCTAATCAACATTCTACAAGATTTGCCTTATTTACATTTGGATTAGTATCCTCATTATTATTGCTACTGCCACAACAAAGATGAGGATATTAGACCAAATGTAAATAACTTGTCATTGCAGAAATTCAGACAGAAGCTCTAGTAATTTATATTTTTGTTTACTGACTTCATATTATAAATGTACCTTTTTAAATTTTAGTCATAATATTTGGAGCAATCAAAAATATTTTCATTTTTTATATGCATATACCCAAAAATTTATATCCTGTACATATATTATTGAGTAAAAGAGTAGAATGCCGACAATGTGACATTCGGGTACTAGTATATGGAGTCCAATATATCCATCATGTCATCCAGTTTTATAAGGGTATAACAGGCACATGCATCACAGCCAAATATGTACAATCTAGTTTTGCCAAAAGCAGCATGTACCTTATATATGCAACCCACCTATCCTTTTCTGATGGCCTCCAATTAACGATAGATGTGAGCTGGAAGTCAGCTGCTTTATACTTCTAACTTAAAAAGAAAACCTTGATACCTAGCCATGATGTTCTCCCACTAGCAAAAATGCCCTGGATCTAACCCCCTGGGGACATGCTTGACTGGTTACGATCAGATGACAAGAAAATCTATGATACTCAGTAGGATATTTACTGTCGCTCATCTTAATCCACCAAAACAAAATGATAACACTAATCAATTAATATCAGAAGCCATGAGAGCCCTGTGAGGTGGAGCATAACTATTCATCTGTACATTGAAATAATAGAGATGGTTTACTCTTATTTCTTTTTATTTAACTTTTTCCGCTGACATGAATTGGAACGATTATATTGAATCAATTGCTAGGTCTGCTGGTAGGAAAGATAGTTCCCTATTTTGTGCTAGACAATTTTACTCACCAGAATCTATCTTACATATTTATAAATCTACCATTCATCCTTGCTTTGAATATTACTGCCACATTTGGTCTGGTGCTTCTACTATGTATCTGGAAATTCTTGACAAAATCCAAAGAAGAATCTGCAATGTTATTGGTCCTAACCTGGCACCTTGGCTTCAGTCACTTTCCCATCACCATAACATAGCTTCGATATGCTTTTCTATAAATATTTTTATAGTAACTGTTCTGATAAAATTTCCACTTTGTTATCTCAACTTTATGAATTTAAGTAAATTTTGTGCAGTAATAGATTGGCAGCTCATCATTTTACAGTTGAAATTGCTAGATGTAACCATAAGTTATATGGGAAGGAACAACTCAGCACCAGAGAAATTTTTAGAACCGAATGAAAGTAATTTATTAAGGATTAAAACCTCAATTAGTGAATATTTTTCTTTTAAATAAGATATTTGGAATGACATTATGTAAAATATGAACCAGTTTTTTGTTTTTAATTATTTTTAATAAAGTAAATTGTCAAGAAATTTATTTTTTGATAATGTAAATTGACTTCATTTACATTATTTGGACTGTTATCCTCATTTTCATTCCCATATTCCCAATGTTTCGGCCACTGTATGCTTCAGCCTTCGTCAGGTGATTGGAATTTCAAACTGAACCCTTTATTTCATCCACCGGGTAGATTGTTCTAGTTCCACGTGTCATGCCTAATGTAAATAATTATAATACTTCATCTCTGAGTTATAGACAGGTAAATTGACAAATAATAAATAATTCAATAAAACAGACTTGTTTTTAATTATTTTTTAATAAAGTAAATTGAAAAATGCAAAACAAAATGAAGCAGTTTTTTAATTATTTTTAATTAAGTAAACTGTAATGTAATTTATTTTTTAATAAAGTAAATCAACATTCTAAAATATTGTTATGAAAAATAGTTTAATAATTTACTTTATTAAAAATACTTAAAAATGAAAACTGGTTCATATTTTACATAATTCCTTTTCGAATAGCTTATTTGAAGAAAAATATTCACTAATTAAGGTTTTAATCCTTAATAAATTACTTTTTATTCGGTTATTAAAAAAGTTATTTTTTTCTGGTGCTGAGTTGTCTCGCTCTTGAGTTGTCTCACTCCTGATTTGCCTAGTGGTATTGACTTGTCCTGCACCCTAAGATATGCTAACATGTTTCTTTACTTGGATTTCTTGCTTGTGGAACTCTCTTCCAACCTCTTGCTTTTCAGTCAAGGTTCATTGTTCAAAAATGTAAATGCAATGCCAGTCGTTGTGTTATGTCTCTTTGAATCTAGTACTATTATTGTTCTCTCTTTTTAATAATGGTTTTTCTCAGATTTTGTCACTCTCAGTAGTTCCTTGCATCTTAGGGGTTTTATTGCCTTGCTTGGGATGAAATAATTAAAAAGAAATTCACATTATCAGAATGGATTCAAGTTTTGTGATTCTGACAATTTCGAGCTATTATTTGGAACTGGGCTTTAAAGCAACTGAGGCTGCTCAAAGAATTTTTGCAAGTGGAAGGAATTGAAACAGTAGACGATGACACTGACCAAAACTGATTCCAGCATTTTAATGATGGTTTAGCATCAGTTGTCAAAGCATAATGAAGAGGAAAACACAAAATCTTTCAGAAGAACTAGGCTCTTGGAAAGATACCAGTTTCATAGTCTGTGTTATATGAATTTGTACAATTGAGTTGATTAAAAAAAAATATTTACAAGTCTTTCTGAAATTAAAATCAAATATACAAATCCAATAATATTTTCTAATAATTATTTTCTTCTTTTGTAGGTAAGTTGTGTTTGCTATGAATCTTCTTTTGCTGATGATGTCCATGTTACATTAAATTGGTGAGTTGAAATATTTACGTCCATAAACGCACCGTGGCTGATGTGAATTTTTTTCTTTCATTAACAAATAATACATAAATGAAAAGGAATTGTTTACCCACTAACTTTGGGCTAAGAAGTTCTAAGGGATAAAATATATAATAGACACTGGCATTTTAGAATTTGGAGCAGGTAAATTTAACTTATATTTAACAGCTCTTCTATTTGGTTGGTTCATATTAACTAAAAATATTTTATTTAGTTTTCAACATGTTTTCAAATACAACATGTCCACAGTATTTTTGGCAAATACATGTGCATATCCATACAATAATGCAACAAGCTTGAAATAAAAATAAGCTTACATTCAGAGAAAAAAAGAAAGCTAAACAAACACACATTCCAGTGCATTACAAACAAACTGGATGGCTGCAAAGATGACATTTTGAGGGAAAAGGACAAAATGGCACTGTGGACAACAACAACATCAAAGATGACAAAAACATTTATCATATATTTCCACATATAAGGTGTCCTTTAGATGAGATGACGTAAAAAATATATAGCAAATTTTAATGAATTTATCCTCTACTTGTATTGTAAGATGACTGCTTATTGATTATATAAAGATGATGCTATTGAAAATGTTGTTACTTATTGTATCCTTAGAAATTCAAAATAAATAAGAAAACCAATTCTATATCATGTTTTTCCTACACACATCTCCTAAAAGGGAAACCATTTTTTTGTTTGTTTCATCACATGATCTTTTGTGAATACTCTTCTTTTTCCTCTTCTTTTCCTGTAACTAAACAGTTACAAACAGCCTGGTGTACTAATGGCCATTTACTTATACTTCACTGACAATCACAAAATACTGCTAATAACAGTATAGTATATTCCATTGTTGTGAATGCAATCATAACTCAATGTTTACATTTTCTCAGCTGAGCTTTCAGGGATGCAAGTTGATTTCATTGATATGGAATTATTCTTCAAATAATCAACTTATGAAGTTATGCCAGTAATATATAAGGTTGAAATGGTTTTATTATTTTTATTATCAGTTTATTTGGTAAAATGAATAATTTCATGTATATTATTGGTTATTGCACTGAAGCTAAGGTCGATTGTAGCATAAGATGACTCCCAAGTTTTAAAGGTAATTTTTGGTGTATTTCAAAGTTGTCTTACACATGCAAATATATGGTACTACACGGGAAACACAGACAAAAATGTTATGATGTCGACCTTTGACACTGACAGCAATCAAGCAGATTAAATGTGCTTAGTATCTATATAAATAATTCTTCTTTTTTTTTTTTTTTTTTAAAATAAATTCAGTGCTTGTTTATTAATTTAAACTATTTGTTACTTGTTAGCTTGTTTTTTGACTTTTTTTTTTTTACCTTATTTGCAATATTTTAATACTGGGATAACCTGGTGCCAAATCAAACTAGTTTTAAGAAAATGTACTTCTATTAAATTTCATTAACATGCAAGACATGTTTAATGAGTTTACTTCTTTCTAAATGCGTCATCATTATGGTCTTGTGCCAGACCATACGATTTAGTATCATAATTATTTGTGTATAATTTACATCACTAACTTTGGGCTATGAAAATTTGAAAAGAAATCAAGTCTTGTGCGATGGATAAATTGTCAGCATTTTATTATTTTTTTTATTTAGCAATATAGAGAAATTAGAATAAATGGATAAATATTTAATTCTTTAAAAACTTGTATATTTGTAGATCATGTAAGTACTGCGAAAGTCAACATGTATATATGCCTATATATATATATATATATATATATATATATATAGAGAGAGAGAGAGAGGATGTAATAGATAAACTGTTGCCATTTTATATTTTTTAATTTTCCACATGTGCATTGTTTTTGATTTTCTCGACTGCACAGTATTGTAGGGTCAGTTGGGCACTATTTGTGAGAAAAAGAGCAACATGATACAATTCACTCTACCAGAAAATTGGAAATGGCATGCTGTACTGCTTGGCATTTGCACTGGAAGGTCCAATTTCAACATTTCAGATTGTTTTGGTGTCAATCTGACAACAGTGGAGAGGATTCAGAAAGAGTTGGATAATATATCCAGTCAACATCATGGTGTTTGGAGTGATCACTAGTGATGACGAGATGATGCCTACCTTAATCTTCCCACAGAGCCTCAGACTCAACACGGAGGCCTACATCAAGTGCCTTGAGGTGGTAGTGTTGCCCTGAGTGAAAAGGGTGGTTGCTAGAAGACCATATGTCTGGCAACAGGACTCTGCACCAGGTCACACAAGGAGGAGAATCCAGTCATCGCTGTCAGACAATTTCTGCGACCACATCACCTCTTACATCTGGCCACCTAATTCCCCAGGCTACAAACCCCTTAAATGTTATGTGCAGGGCACAGTTGAATGAGAAACCAACAAAACTCCTTGTAACATCAAAGAAGGACTGAAGGCAAGTATTATGGCAGTATTCACCAACTTAAAGAAGGAGATTTCAATTGGTTATCTGGAGATTGTCGGTTAAAGCCAATAATGATTTTATTGAATAAATATACTCTTTAGCATTTGAAGATATTTTTGTGTAATTTTGGTGTGTGTGTATATATATATATATATATATATATATATATATATATAAAATGTCAAAATAAGATGTCAGTTTTATTTTCATTTTTTGCATAATATATATATATATCTCAGTGGCGACTCGCAGTCATCAATGTTTGTCAGGCTCATTAAAATCTTTAAAAAAAATATACTATTGGTATAACTTAGATGCTAATATGATTCCTTCATATATATATATATATAAAACACTGACATTTACATATATATATATATATATATATATATATATATATATATATATATCATACAGATTTATATTGTGCTGGAAAGGAAGGAAAGAAAATGTAAAATGTTTGTTTACTTCTCTGTAACTACAGGGAAAACATCTATTATAGTAAAACACATTAATATCATCCATCCCTCATCTCACCGATTGAAAACTATCAAGTATTGGCCAAACTAGTCTTAAGAGAATCTAAACAGATTTTTTGTTGGGAGCCAACTGGAAGTTGGAGAAAGAGAGAATGAAGCAGAATATTGGGAATAAGAATTGAGTAGTGATTTGTTTGTTTTTTTTTTTTGTTTTGTTTTTTTTTTGCATTGGGGGTTGAGCAAAATCACATTTTTGCCTTTTGAAGTTGAAAAACTTGAATTGCTGCATGAGTAGAAATTATAATTTTTTCTTTTTTTGCAAACAAAAAATATCAGGGAGAGAAAAAAAAAACCTAAAAGGAGAAATAATTTTTAACTTAGTGTTCTTTCTTTTTTATTATTTTCCCCCTCTTTGCCAATACTGATTCTCAATCAATAATGAAAGTTAGAAGATGACTAATTGGGATAAGTTAATTTCTTTCAAGTGAAAATGTACAACGCAAGTAACTTTAAATTGCAATTATTTTTCTGGCTGTAATTTGGGGCACTTTGGATTATTTTTTTGCTGAAACAAAATCTGGTAGAAAGAGCTTGAACTTTTCTTCTTATGCATTTATATATATATATATATATAAAAAGAATTTCTCAGAGTTGTAGAAAAAGACAATATGTATAAAGGTAAAAGACAATAGGTAAACTGTATTATTAGCTGACACGTTTTGTCCAATGTGGACTTTTTCAAGGCAAAAACAAAATAGCTATTAAATTACAAACAAAATGTTCTTAGCAACTAGAAGAATTTAGAAAACACTATTGTATTCATATTGTCAACTGAAAATTACATCAAGTACTTTCACGTGTAGAATATTGTTTCTATTGTTGCATTGATGGATTCAACCATTTTTTTTTTTTTTTTTTTTTTTTTGATTTCTTGATATAGTTGTGTACATTGACTTGGAAGAGTAGTAATTCTGTTAGGAAAGGTGATAATGGGAAAAAAACCTGGGTGTAGATTAATATTTGGATAATATTCAATGGCAGCACTCTTGAGGATTTTCCTTCTGATTGGGTTATTTTCTCTTTTTATGAGTGTAGCATTTTCAAAATATATGGGCAGAGGTCGGAGTGGTTAGAACATGCACTTTCTGACTTTGATACTCGGGTTTGAATCTCACCATGGTTGTTTTGTTAGGAAGGTGACTTGTTGATGTTATTGGTTGGTGGGGGATGTCAATCTCAGTATGCGGAACTTTTGGAAAGTGCCTGAAAAACATACTACAGGTTGATCCAGGCCATGTAAGTGAAATTGGAAGCCATTAATGGTTGTGCTAGCACAAAGTTACAAGTCATCATAACTGAGGTTTGAGCATGCTGGTCTTGTTCAGACAGTTAATCACACTAGATAACGCATTATCTCCCAGAAACTGCAAGGTCTGCTCAGCATAGTTGCAGTATAAACCACAGGTGGGTTCTGTGGACATTGAATAAACACTAATGTACCTGAGAAGGTATCTGCAACAGGGATTGGCTATCCACCCTAGTAGATGGGCATCCTTGGAAACAGGTGGCCCACCATTAAATTTATAGATAAACCTTGGATAACAAACAGGTCTCATAACAAACAAATCAAATCATCTACAAATTTTCCAAAAAAAAAAACCATCTCAGGTGATGAACAGTATCTTGAGCGACAAACACGCAAGCTGATGACAAAAAAGAGACAAGCCAGAAGCATCGGTAGGAAACCATCATTTATGGTGTAGCTTTGAAATCATACACATCCCTGTTCACATTCACCATGTCTTTTATTGATTTTTATTGTGTTTTGCTTCTTTCTTTTTCTTATAAATTATTAAATAAAGCCCTGTCGGGGCTGAAGAAGGATAATGATAGCAGAAATGTAAAGAGACAAATTACCAGACTTATGATCAAAGGAGGGGAGAAAGAAATCATAGCCAAACACGAAAATGGTGTTCATGCCTCTGATCTTGCTACTCACTTTGTGTTCAAACAAGAGATAGGAAGATGTTCTTAGTTCTTTGATCCGCAAAATTTGTGTACAATGGAGTGAGGTTCAAAGTTTTGTGGAACGATATCACCCAGATAAAGCAGTAGCAACCCCCTGCATAAATATTTTCAATGACAATGCTATGTCCCACTTTGGAAACATTTGAAAACATAGACAAAAACAAGTTAGTCAAATTTTTAGTGATGCAGATGCCAAGTGTGTCTCAGAGTTGAGTAGTGCTAAGAGACAGAAAAAAGAAAGACAGTACTAATGCTGGTACGGATGGGGGACATACCTTCCATACAATAGCATCTGTCCTCCTCTTCATCACCACCTTCCAATTATGCCATCAACTCTTCCCCAGAAAGGTATGGTATGGTTAAATTAAGTTTTCATCTATATTTTATCTGTTTAGTATTGGGTTTTTCTTTTTTTCTTTTTTTTTTGTTGTTGTTGTTTTTTTATGTTAGATTTTATGATTTTCATTGGTTTTGAGGATTTTGTTATAAGAAGTGGGATGGCATGGCATGTGTCTTTCACTACTCACCAACCCTAAAATCATCTCTGAACTTGGTGTACATAACATGAAGGACATCAGAGAGATCAACACATAGTCACCTGTCTTTTCATTTCATTTTTTTTATATTGTTTTTTTTTTTTGTCTATATTTCTGATATGACGTATTGTAATCATTTATACTATTTACATTGTCCGGACTACTGTCCACATCTTTATTGACATATTCACAACATTTCAGCTTTTGTACACTTAGGCCTGCTTCAAGTAATACTTGTTGGAATTTCAAACTGAACCCATTATTTACTCCACATGAGTAAATTGTTCTAATTCCACATGTTATATTTTTGGATATCTATTTTCTTTAAGTTTTGTTCCCTTTGCCTTGACCAGGTATTGAACTCACAACTATCTGGGTCAAGTCACTTTTGGATCAATCAACTAATGCTTTCATCCACTCAGTCATGTGTCCTGTGAGAAACATTCTAACAAATATCACTTCAAGTAGGCTGGAGCGTAAAATGGCCGAAATATTGTGAATATGGCAATAAAGATGAGGACAATGTAAATAGTGTAAATTTTTTTGTTGTCTTAAGAAAACAGAGCATGTTAGGTTCTTCTGGATGTTTTTAACTTGTTCAGTAATTGTCTTCCTTGGAGCAACTGTTGTTCATGTGCACGTGTTAACATGAACTGCCCTTTCCTCATCATGTATGACATACGGAATTTCCTCATGCCAATTTTCCACATTGCGGATTGTGCCCTCGGACACCTGGAGATCTCTAGCAATGACCCTCATGGAAATTCTGGGATTTGCATTGATGATGTTCTCCAGATTTGCATTGATGATGTTCTCCAGTTGTACAAATTGTGAGGGCTTGATACTCTCCAAAGACTGAATGCCTTTTGCCATTTGCTACAGTCGACATATCTCCACAGGAAGCTTCCAAATCTTTGTACACAAATGGCATTGCAACTTCTCAAAAATATGCAATCTTAACATCACAGTACTTTGCAATCTCCAACAATTACAGCATGTTATTTCATCTTGTACATTAGCTGATAGTTCACTGTTTATGCTCTGAAAAGATAAAAGGGCATCAATTATCGTGTAACTGTGGGCACACAATCCCATGTCCTCAAATGCCTTACACATCCTGTAAATATGAGGGTTGAGACAATTATGTATGTTTGTAAATGTGTGCATATATATTTACTTATGATTTTTAAATATGGGTACATGGTTATTTTGCTTTCTAGCCACAACATCTGAGTTTGAATCTCACCACAGTGTGTCAAGGAGTTGATCCCAGCAGTTGGAACCTTTGGAAAGTATTAGAAAATCATAATACATGTTAACTCAAGCCTTGTGAGTGAAATTGGATAGATGGAACTGTTTGGAAGCTGTCAATAACTGTGCTAGCACAAAGTCTCAAGTTATCATGTCCAAGGGTTTGAGCATACTGGGCTTCTTCAAAAAATTTATCATACTAGATGATGCATTCGCTCGCTCTCTCTCTCTCACTCACAGACTGTAACGAGGGTTCACTCAGTCTAGTTGAATATAAACCACCCTGGACTCTATGGCTTGAGCAGATATCTGTAATAGGGATTTGCTAGGCGCCCTGGCAGATTGGAATAATCAGATTGAGTAAACAGCTATTATATATATATATATATATATATATATATATATATATATATATATATATATATATATAGATAGATAATATTAGTGGTTAATATACACATACATATATGTACATATATCTAAAACACACAAATATATATACAAACGTACGTACGTACATACATACATACATATATATATATATATATATATATATATATATATATATAAATTCCAAGAGGATAGAATCCAGGTAGAACTCAATGTCCAGGACAGAGTAAGGATATAATAAAAAGGCTTAAACACTACTACTCCATGGTCATAATTTATTACATTGGAATCGTAATATATATATATATATATATATATATATATATATATATATATATATATATTTGAATACCCCAAAAATTAACAAGCTCACTAAACCTGATGCTTCACAACAAACTAATTGAGAAGGAAACATGTACCCACAGACATCACACCTGCCGACTCCTTTGTCCTTTACACAAAAACAACAACCCAGGAAAGCCGGTCATTTCATCATCTGTCACACAACCAAAATATCCAAATACATAGACCATTACATACAACCCCTAGCTAAGGAAGTAAAATCTTACATCAGAGACACAATAGATCTACTAAACAAAAATAATCACATATTAGGTTGGTGCAAAAATAATATCGTTTTTTGATGTATTTTTTAACGTCAAAAAACGATATTATTTTTGCACCAACCTAATACAAACAGTGCCAGAAAATGCTACTCTAGTAATCATGGACATAAGAGGATTTTATTCAAATATCAAACTGTTGTGGGGCTCTAACCTTTTTACATAAGATGGACTCATCCAAAGTATACTTATACTGACAGAGAGAATACCTGCGGTTGAGATACGTGGAGATAGATTGAGACAGATTGAGAGATACGGAGACAAACACTGGGTGTTCTCAGAGAGTTATACAAGAGTCCAGAGAGAGAGAGAGATGATTACGGCTTTACTTACAGAGACTTGTACATATACTTTCTACTAACCCACATTCCTGGATTACTAATCTTCACTTCAAGTCTGTATTCTTATATTTAATACACTTATTTTTCTATCTCAATTACTGGCGTTGTTTATTTATTGGTGCAGGACTCCATTCACGGAATCTACAACACAAACCCATCGAAGGACTAACTGCCCTTAAAAAAGCACTTACTAAATGAAGAAAACAAGCCCCTCCTCCCCAGAAGCGATCATAAAACTTATGGAACATATTTGTACATTGAATACTTTCAATTTCAATGGAAAACACTACCTACAAGGGGACTGTTGCCGCTCCATCATATGCCACATTCTTCATGGAAAAATTTGAGGAGACCCATATTTATTGCTTCATTAGTAACGACTGCATATTCTATGCAAGATATACTGATGATATCATCTTTATACACATGGGCAGTGAAGAGAAATTCACTGAATTCCTTATGACCCTAAACAGGGTACACGATTCCATTAAGTTCGACCAACAAAAATCAACAAAATTGGTAACATTTTGAGACACCTGCATCTACATTGATAAAAACAGAAAACTACAAAAGACACTACACTCTAAAATCACTGACACCCACAACTATCTACACTTTAAGTCTTCCCACCCAAGGAGAACCTTTCCTGTTCACAAGCACTTAGATTCAGAAGGATATGTTCCAACAACGAAGAACTAAATAAACACACTTAAAATCTTGAGCATCAGTTCACAACACGTGGCTATAAACAACACCTAATCAGAAAACAAATAAAGCAATTTCCACACCTAGAGAAGACACCCTAATGTATAAAATTAAAAATAAATCCAGACACATCCCTCTAGTAACCACTTCCAATACCACTCTTCCTCCACTATCTCAGATAATCAAAAGTTGCTGGGAAATACTACATCTCAAACCAGACCTAAAAACTTTCTTTGAGGAACCTGGCCTTCTAGCATATCGTAGACCTAAGAACCTTAAGGAAATTATAGGTAGTAACCAATTTTCAGGGGATAAGGTAAAAGACCAAAAATAAAAGCAACAGGATTTTCCCAACCATATAACAACGAAAGGAGCTTATGCTGTAACCACATTTGACATACCAATTCATTCACTAGCTCAGTCACTAAATCTACTTTCAAAATCTACCACATCTCTAACGGTAGAAGTCATAATATAATTTGCCTATTAGAATGCACACTATACTAGAAACAATATGTGGGAAAATCTGAATAGTCCTTTCATTATAGAATTAATAATTATCAGAATTGGATTAAGTTGGGATCCCCACAAAAGATTATTACCTGTAGAACAACATTTCTGCCTAGAAAAACGATTTTAAAAGCCATGCCAAATTCACTATAATTGAAAAAAAATAGAAATAGAAAAGATAACCTTATAAAAATACTAGAGGAACATGAAGACAAATGGACTTAATCACAAATTTAACAGCATAGATAGAATTAATATATAACCCTGTAAATCAAGCCCTACCCACATTTCTCACCCACACAAGACAGACATGCTTGCAGAGATGTTGAGGTCTCACACTTATACACAGACTCACACAAATATATACACATACACACGTCACACACACTCCCAAAGAACTAAAAGATAACATACACTTACACACACATCCTATTCCAAGCAACCAATAAAACTGTCAAAATGGCCAAAAAGGGTATTCTTAAAGTCAGGAATTTTGCATCCTCTATCTTAAAAACAATTTGAAAGTGGCTGTTTGACCAACACCAAGACTGACCAAAGTTAATGATAAAAAAAAAAAAACAAATGAAAACTACAGATAAAGTTCACTTTCTTCAGAAACAGTCATTCACTGTAGTTCACTGCTACTAACAAGCACGGATTTTTTTCTGATGATGGCGATACTGGCCGAAACTAGTCAAGGAACCTAATTAAAATAATAATAAAAAAATATTAATATACAACCAAGTGTGTCTGAAAATTTTAATTTTTTATTGTTCAAAACATACATACACACACACACATATATATATAAAATCAAATAAATAAATGAACATGTAAGTGTTTACATACAAATACATATATTCTTTGGTGTAAGAAAAATGGTGCTCAATGTATTTTTATTAATATATATGTGTGTTTGCAATTTTTGAATGGATTTTTTTTATCCAATATTATTTCTTATTGCTATAAATATATTAATAATAAATTATTTTGAATTGTAAGAATAATTCTTTATTTTTTTTTTTTGCGAGTGAATATTGTATTAACAATCCTTTGGAGATAATAATGATTTCCAAATACAAGGTGTACTATATATAACCCATAGATGGGGGGAAGAAGAGTTCGATTCATGTCTTTCCCAAGAGTATTTGCACAGAAGTGAATGTAGGGAGCCCAAATGGAAATAGAACTCAGCTCTTCAGTTTTCTCATTTTGAGCCATTATCTACTCCACCACCTCCACATCCAAGCTTACAGCACTTAATATTTTCAATTGTTCATCCATCTAGGTACTGATCAAGCTCAACATTGATCATATGAAAAATGGTGTTTGAACATGATTAGCCAAAGCTCTGTGTGTGTGTGTCTATTTGTATGCTTACTTATCCTTGGTGTTTGTGTGTGTGTCAAGGTATGTGTGTTTGTTGATGACTATATATCTGCAGGAAAGAGTTCAACTGGTTATAATGACAAAAAAAGGATTCTTTAACATTGACAGTCAGCCAGTCTCTTTAATGAAACCTACCCAAAGATGAAACAAATTAAAGGAATCCTAGCCAAATGACAATTCCCTCAACGATCAAATGATCAGTTAAATATTTGCATGAGTTTCATATCTTAATTTTTATTTAATAATCTAATTAATAAAAATATAATGTAATTTTAAGGGGGTTGCATCATACATAAGATATAAAATTAGCAGACAGACTGCTGAACCTGGCTGCACCATTGACCAAACTATATATTTATTTACTGTAGTCGAATTAGATTCAAAATTAGGTCTTCCAAGGTCACATGATACATGAGTATATATGGCACATTCACTTTTCATCATTTTATTGGAATTTTAATCATCGCTTTTTAAAACAATAAACATTGCTGAGGAGTGAAGATAGTTAAAATAATAGTGGTGTCAAGGAAAAAAACCATCCATTTGACACTCCATTTGTTTTGGGGGCAGTACAAATGTTAAAGATTTCCATTTATTTTTGGTTTTATGTTTTTTATTCATTTTTAAATATTTTAACAAATACTCCTCCAAGAAACTAAATTGCCTGTTTTAACAAAAAGGAAAATGAAAAAAAGAAGTAATTAATATGTTTCTGTGTCTATAAATTATAACAAAGAAATGCCTGTCAGAATCTTCATCAAATAATAATTTATTATAATCATTATTCATGTGTCAAGTTTAATTTTTCACCTGTGATTATTCTTTACATTGATAATAGTCATGTTGACAATAACTTATGAAATACATATTTATAGCAATTAGTTGTGTTAACTAATTCAGTTTTTCCCACCCCAAGCTTAAACTTTGTTGTTGCTCACATGTTCAGTCCATGGTAGTCCCGACAGGCTTCAAGCTTCTTCATCTTTAAGGAGATTGTCCAGCATTCACTGCCATATAGGAGGACTGATATTATTTAACAGTTCAGTATACTTTTCTTTGTTTCTAACAAAATTTTCCTGTTTCTTAATACTTTGCTTAGCTTTTGGAAGCCTTCTTTTGATATCCCAATAAATATATTATTCTCATTGATTCACATATTTTTATTATCTCGTAAATAAGCTATTTGAAAAATAAATAGTGTTTAATGTCTTTGTTGTTAATTTTCAAGAATAAAGAAAATAGTACTAGATTAGCAACAAGGTCGCACCAATTTACAGTTGAGTTGGCTAAATGTAACCATAAGTTCTATGCTAACAGCTTTTTTTCTTGCATTTCACGTTATAAAACATTCTTCAAAAATTTAAATGCAATGTCAATCATTATCTACTGTCTTCCTGATTACTCTTCTATTGTTCTGACTCACTTCTCACTTGTGGAACACTCTTCCAACTCCATGCTTTACAGCCAACTTTGATCTTCAAAAATTTAAATGCAATGTCAATTGCTATCTACTCTTCTCCTGATTACTCTTCTATCGTTCTCACTCTTTAATAATATGTGTGTTTTTTAATTCTTTCACACTCAACTCCTTGAATCTTAGTGGCTTTTAATGCCTTGCATGTGGTGAATTTGATTAAATTTATCAAATGTATAAATCCACTTTAATACATTTAGGTTTTGACTGAAATTTTAATCATCACTTTTTAAAATTATAAACATTGCCAAAGGAGTTAAAAGTGTATACAGCACTAGCAGTCTCAAGGGAGTAACTGTCCTTTTGAGAAACATCTTTTTGTGAGTACAAAATTTAAACATTACCTATAAGTCGTTACATTCCCTCACTCCAAGTCAGGGAAGTCATTTGTTGGTTTCAGAAAGTTCAGATGTAGTTCTTGGTACTACTAATGATCAATGGTTGCTATGAAACTTTTTTGTTTGTTTTTATCATAGCAAAAATAATTAGTCAACTATCCTTTTCCCATCTAATGATAGTTTCATTCAAAAAGAATTAATGAATTTTGTATTTTGTTGCCCATTTCAGAAGAGCAACATGATCTTTGGCTGTTTCAAAATTCCACAAGGACAACAACACCAATTTTCCAGTCCAAAGAGTTATTTGGCTATAATCATTTCTGAATTAGAATCAGAATTAATTACTACATTTCCCAAAGTATGACATATGATGAAAGCACATATATATATATATATATATATATATATATATATATATATGATAACTGCTATCATCAGAAGACTTAGTTGTGCTTCAAATAAATATATCTCTTTTAAACTGGACATACTTTTAGAATCTCTGCTACAAAGCTGGCAGGCAGGAGACACATATAAAGGGAGTGACGGATAAGTTGTTGTCAAAATTACGCAAAAATGAAAATAATTGACATCTCATTTTAACAGATATATTTAGCAAAATTACACAAAATTTTCTTGAAATACTAATGAGTAAATTTATTCAATAAAATTGCCATTGGCTTCAAGATGACTTTGTAATCTTTTGCAACTATTCCAGATGATCTCCTTGTTTAAGTTGGTGAATGCAGCCATAATCCTTGCCTTCAATTCATCTTTTTGGTTTTACAAGGACTTTTGTTGATCTCTCAATCAATCAATGGGGTCGCAGTGTTAGGTGGCCAAATGTAAGGGATGATATGGTCACAGAAATTGTCTCACAGCCATGGCTGGTTTCTTTTGCTTGCATAGCATGATGCAGTCTCTCATTGCCAGACATAGGATCTTCCAGCAGCTACCCTCTTGACCCAGGGTAGCGCTGCCTTCTCAAAGTACTTGATGTAGGCCTCTGTGTTGAGCCTGAGGCCCTCACCAACAAATTCAGGAGTTCTTTTCTTATCAGAGTGAATTTTTCGAGCTCCTGTACCTTTGTGTTCTCTATTAGACTCATCAAACTCTTTCCAAATTCTCTGCACTATCCTCAGATTGATACCCAAACACTCTGAAATGTTTGTATTGGAGCTTCTGCTGTGAATGCCAAGCAATACAGCATGCTGTCTCTTAAATTTTTGGTGGAGTGAATTACGTCATGGTGCTCTTTTTCTCACAGATAGTGCCCAACTGATCCTACTATACTGTGCAGTTGCCAAAATCAAACACAAACAATGCAGATGCATGAAATTAAAAATATAAGTAGTCAACAATTTACCCATTGCACTCTATACATGAGACTGATGCATTTTATTGTTATTATGCATATTAGCCAACTCTCCATCTGAGGAACATTTCTCTTAATAATAATTTTGAAATAATTCAGTAGACAATGTTATTTTATTTATGGTAACTGGATTTTTTTCATGATTACCTTACTCAGTTTCTACCATTTGATATTTTGCATCTGAAAAATGGTGCTTTTATTGTGGTCAACATCACTTCACAGTCTTATTACTGGGATCAAAGTTTAGTTTCTGCTTACAGGCAGGTAAGCCACATTTCATCTTTCAGTCTTGACTCTGTCTTCAGACAGAGCATAACTCATTTGTCTCTGAGTCTGTCTATATTTCTGAGATGAGGTATTATGTACAGTATTTACATTATGCGGACCATTGTCCTCATCTTTGTCGCCATATTTGTCACAACGTTTCGGCCGTTGTATGCTCCAGCCTTCTTCAGGTGGTTGGAATTTCGAACTGAACCCTTTATTTCGATCCCTGGGGTAGACTGTTCTAGCTGACCAAGCATAGAAATAAATACAATATGGGAACCAGTAATAAGGAGTGCCAGAGAAAAGCAATGATAACAAAGTTGCAATATGAGCTCTGATAAAAACATGCAATGATAACAGCAAAATTGCAATATGAGCACTGGTAAAAATGGTTGCTGAAAACATTAGGTTTATAATACCCAGAAATTCATACCTAGATGTCCTCAAGGACACATGGCACAGTGGATAAAGGCGTTGGTTAGATCCAGAGACAAACCCAAAGAGTGGAGTTCAATAGTGGAGAACTTTCAGAGGGAAAATTAGCAGGAGATAACTGATAACTGACATCCATCAAACATGGCACGTGGAACTAGAACAGTCTACCCCAGGGATCGAAATAAAGGGTTCAGTTCGAAATTCCAACCACCTGAAGAAGGCCGGAGCGTACAACGACCGAAACGTTGTGACAAATATGGCGTCATTTATCTGTCTATGGACAAAGCATAACCAAAAATATTATTGAGAGGTGCCTAGTCTTGGGGAAATATATACCCTCAGCAGTACCTCCCTCATTGCACAAAAGTTGGGGGATTGAAAATAATACTGAGGCTAGCACAACTGATGGTTGCAGGATTTGGCATGGGTGCACACATTCGGGCACCTCACATTAAAATGACTTTGTGTCCTATTCTGTCAGTGTGGAGCAGTAAAAGAAATACAATCACTTCTTGGCCTTTTGCCTAAGATCAAGGTAAGTATCTGTTCTCATCTTAATCCAATTCACTTTTTCTCTCTTTACTTCTATTTTCCTTTCTTTCTTTCAATTTTCTCACTGAAACCAAGTAGTGTCTTTTCACGTGATCAAAACGTAATAGTCCATTATTTATGTGGCATTGGCAGAGCATAATGGTCATGTGCACTAATGCCTGGAGGGACAAGCACAATTATAATATGATATTTTGTGAATGTTTCTGTGTCTTCAACCCACTACTTGTATGTATGGATAGAAGAACTTGGTAACAGGAGGCTTGGCAAAGGAGGCAAACTCTGCTAAGGTTCACGAGAGATAGGAAGTTGGAATTAGCAATGATTGCTCACATCCTGAAGAGACATGGTACATAAAAGAAGCTGACTTACACACTTTTCCACAAATGTGACATGAATTGTTAGTACTTAATATCATTTTGTAGTTGGACATTCCTTTTTGTGTGATGACTTTGTATATATTTTCTTGCTTTACTCAAGAAAAGCCTTCCATGCTTATTACATTCAAGTTCCACACACTCACACACACACATACATGCACACTCATATATATATATATATGTGTGTGTGTGTGTATATATATATATATATATATATATATA